>ML788840.1:667052-682262 GCA_009831015.1 Picea engelmannii
AAATTCCAAATTGCACGTTATGGTGATTCCAAAGTATCATAGTGTTAAAATGCTCAACTGCCAAAATCAAGCACCAAAGCATTCATTTGCTAATGTGCTTAGAGTACCAAGTGCCGAAGTACCCATGTTTGTTTATGCTAAAATACAAAGTCTTAGATGCAATAGTCACAAGTGCCATGTGATATTGTCCTATGATTAGATTGTAAAAGCTAGAGTACCAAGTGCCCAAGTACCCATGTTTGTCTATGCTAAAAGATAAAGTCTTAGATGCAATAGTCACAAGTGCCATGTGATATTGTTCAATGATTAGATTGTAAAATTTGATACTTTGGAAGGTCTTAGTTATCAAGGGAACAATCAAATTTCCTAATGCAGTTGAGTCCTTGGGTAAAGAAAGTATAGAAATTGTTCTTGTTATTCAAACAATTCAATTCAAGATATCGTTGGCTTGAGTGGCTTCAAGAATGACAATGACTTGAACGTGGGTTAAATACATATTGCTAATTTATTAGTGTTGAAGATGGTTCACTCTTTTGTCGCGAGGCTTCTAGTGCTAGCCAAATTGTAAAAATTGATACCTTGGGAGGTTTTTTTGAAGATGGTTCACATTCTTGTAGTGGGACATTTGGCTCTATCGAGATTGGAAAGGTTGATACCTTGGAAGGTCTTGTTTTTTAGGCTAAGAAAGACAATGTATGAAATCTTTTATTGGTGATTGACTTGGCTATTAATTGTAAACTATTGTACTTTCTATACCCTTCTTAAGTACAGACTCAACTGAATAAAATACTAGTGTTTTCTTCACTTTTGTATGCTTTAGAAGTTTGAATGGGAATTTTTCTTTGTTTCCTTGAATGAAATCAATCTCTACACCTTTCACAAGTGTAGTGTATCATATTATTTATTAATATACATGAGTGAATTTGGGTAATGATTATTAAAAGAAAACATGATTGAATCATAAAAATGAAATGAGGTATATAAGATGTAAATGTCATGGTTTTCCATCCCATAGACATGTACATAACATCACCTTATCATACATGGATGGGCATATAATATCTTGGTAATTAGAAAACATCTACAATGATTTCAAATCTTTAGTAGTTGTGATAGTAATAGGCTGAAATTTTAAACATATACATAAACCCCTTTCCTCAGCTAATGCATTACCACGTATTAAACTCAAGATAATGGTGAAAGTAGTATAACACCAAGCCCTTGAACCTAAGGTCATCTTACTACAATGACATATATCTATGTTGGGATGTCAGTCCATGCTATTATTCTTCTTCCCAATGTTTGTTTGTTTTTGGGTTATTTTTGTGATTTTCTAGGTTATAATAGTTGTGTCATGTCTCCATAATTGGGGTAGAAATAGAAAAGGAGTATGAAAAATATCATAAGAAAATGGATACTTAGGATATGTAGTGAAAATAGGGAAATTTTTAGTCAGGAAGGTGTATTGAGCATGGAGTTCAACAAAACGATTTTGAGAAATAGAAAAGAAATTAAGGGTATCATTAACTATGCCATGAATGCACATACTATGTCATAGCTTCACTATGTGAACCCCACATGGTTTTATAACTTAGTAAAATATTTTCCAACACTGTACAAGGTTTTCAAATATAGTGAAAGATTCTATAATCCAATGAAAAATGCATAAAAAAATTACATACACATTATATTATTGATAAAATAGCCTTCAAAATTTTCTATGTATCATGGGGATTCGCCTATTTAAATTTACCTGGGGGAGGGGAGGGAGGTTCGTAAAAAAAAATTTAGTCAAGGTGAATGACTTATTTATTTATTTATTCTTTCTTTCTTTCTCGTCGCTATTGCCACATCAGGCCGTTTCTCTTGCCACCTTCTAGACATTGTTCTTGCCACGGCCAAGAGTGTCTCTCCCATAGCAACCACGTCAAAGCTGATGCATCATCCCATCGGTCTTGCCACCTTCAGAACGTCTCTCTTGCCACATTTGAAATGTCGATATTGCCTCCTATTGGATATCGTTCTTGCCACGTCAGACCGTAGCTCTTGCCACCTGTTGCACATCGTTCTTGCCACGGCCAAGAGTGTCACCCCCATAGCAACCACGTCGGAGCTGATGCCTTGTCCCGTCGGTCTTGCCACCTTCAAAACGTCTCTCTTGCCACCTCTAAAATGTCACTCTTGCCACCTTCAAAACATCTCTCTTGCCACCTTAAGAATGTCTCTTTTTCCACCTCTGGAACGTCTCTCTTTCCACCTTCAGAATGTCTCTCTTGCCACCTTTGAAACGTCACTCTTGCCACCTTTGAAACGTCACTCTTGCCACGTCTGAAATGTCCATCTTGCCACGTATACTACGTCGGTATTGCCACGACCTAGACGTTGGTCTTACGACGTCAATATGGGGTTGGACAATCCAATTTATGATGACACATGGCGTCATATAACGTCGCAATACAGACGAAAACTATGTCATCGGAAGAGTGACGTCCTATGAAACAATGTTTGAGGGGGTCCGAGGTTTGTCGGTCTTCCGACAATAAAAAGTGGAAATTAAGTCGACGCACCATTGGAATTTGACCCAAATGAACTAGTGGGGGGAAGGGATGGTCGAGGGACCATCTCTGGTGGATGTAAATACCAAACTGGAATTGCTAATACCATATTAGGTAGGGTAAGTGTTGCAGCTACCTAGAAAGCTTCGATGACTGGTGGAGGGTAAAAGAAGGGGATTTGAGTGATGGCTTGGGGAACTGTCTCCCAAACTGGGATATGTCCTTGGGGAGAGGTGGAATTGTGGACTAGTGGGGTTGACGAGTTCGCAGGAGGCTCGTGAGGGGGAAGTTCTGTGACTAGAGGGACGTCATATGTGATAGAAGCCTCTATAGGAGGAAGGGTATCCTCTGTTTGAGTTCTGTTAGATGATACGACGTAGACTTGATTGGAAGGATGAAGGAGCGGTGGTGCTCCATGGTAAGTTCCTAACAATGATGGATCTTTGAAAATTCCAGGGACCATCTCGACGAGTGGGTATGCGTCATGACTCATGTGGATGAGAGGGAGAATGTTATCGATGTTGGCAGATGGGTTGGGCTCGTAATGTGAGACTTGGTCAATGGTAACGATCTTTCCATTATGGAGGAACATCATTGTCCGAAAGACAGAAGAGGCAACTACCTTCATAGCGTACATGCAGCTACGACCGAACAAGATATTATAATTGAGTGGGGCGTCGATAACTTCGATGTCGATGAGAATAGTCTTGCCCCCGAGTTCGACGGGGACATTTTGGAAGATCCCTTTAGGAGACGATGGTCTTCTGTCATATGTTCGTAAGGTGATGGTAGAGGGTATGAGTTCGGGGGAACCAAGTTTCTGCCATACAGATTTGGACATAATGCATGTAGATGCACCTTCATCGATGATACACCGATGAACTATGATCTTCTGTATTTTTACTAGTATTTGAAAAGTGATCAAGGTGGGAAGGCAAGGTTCTCCTGTCAAGATCAAAGGTAATGAGTCAAGTATCTGCAGGGTCGACTGCCCCCAAGGAGAAAATTAATGATTTCCACTGAGTGGGACAAGTCTGGAGGACTTCCAAGACTAACATGGCAACCAGGGATTGTGTTAAGTCATCAACTAGACTGTAATTGTGAGCTTCCCTAGCCTGTGGGTTGTGGACATTCCTGCGCAATGGGATGCGAGGGATGCGAAGAGGTGGCTCGGCGGTAGGGCGAGGGATTACCAATGGGGGTCCCGTTGGTGTAGGGTTGGTTTCTAGAGGGATGGGAGGAGACTCAGTGGGTGTATGATACTGACGATTACATGTTTGCAGAAGGATTTCTTCCTAACTAGTGAGGAGGATCGTGTGATCTACTAGATTGTTTGGGTTGAGGTATTGTCCCACCTGGGGTGGGGGATGCTATGTGTCATGTTGGGTGTTTATCACACCTTGGTGTGGAATGGGATTTTGCAGCACAGCATGGGGGGGTTGTTGCACATATTGTTGTGGTGCCTGCCGAGGGGTAGGCGGTGTTGGAGGATGGGGTAGACTGCTTGAGTCTTTCAACCGTTTGAAATCAACGATTTGGGGGAAATGATGAGTGTAATGGCCGAAATCACCGCAAAGGGCACAAGGGAAGTTGGTTTTAACATTATTGTTATTTCTCCCTTGATGCCTATTATTATTGCCCCCTTGCGGGTTCTGATTCCCTTGGTTCTGGTTGCCCCCAACAGGTTGGTTCTACTGGGTTTGACTCCCACCTTGAACTAGGTTGTTGTTGATCCTGTTTCATCCTTTATTTTTGGCATTGTTCGATGGATGGGTCGGATTTGTTGTATTCAGTTGTTTAAAGTTTTGATATTGCTGAACGGGAGAGGGTTGAACAAAATTCACCCCAACATGAGGATGTGGGGAAGCCATGGGTTGTGGGGACCAGGAAATGGAAAGTACGGATTCTGTGGGGGTAACGAGCCATAAGGTACATAGGAAGGCATGGTTCTTTCGCTAGAACTATAAGCTGAGGTAGAGGGGGTACCAGAGCTTGTTTGAATAGGTGGGTGTATGGGGGGTGTCGGCAGTGGCCCACTGATGGGGGGAGGCATAGCAACAGGGTATGGTTGTTGATAAGGGGGTGGGGGGTAATAAGAAGTGCCCTCATAGGCCGACGGGTATTGAGGTGTTCCATACATCGGTGGTTGTTGGGGTTGTGGGCCGTGGTGAGTGGTGTTACCAATCAATCTGTCTGCTGAGTGAGACATCCCAAGTTTGTCTTGGCCAAATGGCACCAGTTTTGGGAGATCATGAAGTACAGTGTATAAGTACCCCGACTGTGCATAGATGAGGTCATATTTTTGAGCCTTACTGATGGCTTCCTCTTCAGATTGAGGGAAGGTGGAAGCTACATCCTTACCAAGGAGAGAGACAAGTGATCTAAGAAAACAATCAAGACATTGTTGTTTGGTGGTTTCTTCTTTACACAAACTACGTTGCGTACGCCACTCATGAATGTGATCAACAATATGTGTGGCTGAGGTTTGTTTGAAATTAGAGAGTAGTTCTAGACCATTGTCGTGGTGGATTGGTAATTGGAAGAAGGTCAAGAATGCTTTGGCCAAGGACTCAAAAGTCGCATGGGACCCTGATTTTTCTTCTACATACCATTTGGTCAATGGGCCAGTGAGTGTGCATCGAAATAACCACAGTCTAATGGAATCATCCATAATGCTATTGGAAGAGCACTAAAGGTGAAAACACATGACGTGGTTGGCAGGGTCATTGCCTTCCTTCCCTTCAAACTTAGGTATGTCTGAAGGTCATTTGGTGGGCATTACAGACCATGTGGGGTCATGCAATATGGGATCATTGGTGAGTTTTCTTAGATCCAGTATGTTGAGAGAGGCCAAATATGGCATATGTAGTGGGGGGGGGAGGATTGGCTCCAGCCATGGTGTAAGTGTGTTGTGAACCTGACCCTTGAGGGGGGCTAGGTGGGTTGGTACTTCCCCCTTGAGAGGAAGTTGGTCCCTCGCTTTCGTGTAAAGGAGAGTGAGTGAATGAATGACCTTGGGAAGTGGACCCAAGTAATGTGGAACCAAGCAAAGATGATCCTAAAATAGTAGCACTCATAGGAGTGTGTGAAGGTGGTGCCAATGAGGGGGCAAGACCAGGCACTCCCCCAAAGATAGAAGGGAGGTTTAGCTAGTGTCGGGAACAGCGAGGATTCTATGGGTCCCCTATGATGTCCAACTAGCTAAATAAAATGTGTGCAAATGGTGGTGAGAGAAATAAATAAACAAGAGCCTTTGTGTTGCAAATGTTGAACTTTACACAATAGATATATTCAAATCAAAATGTAGTCAGAAGTGCATCATACATAAAATGTTTTGAAAAAGAAGCATATATGTGGATAAGTGGTTTTTGTCCATGTGGGGAATCAAAAAGAAAACAAATGCTCGTGTCCTAGAAGATGTAACATCCTTCTTCTCAAATAGCACTAGACCTTCCAATAGTACTCAACAATGGGGTCTAAAGTCACCGGAAGAGAAACTAGTGAAGGATGAAATAATTGGTTATAATGAGGGGTAGAGGGGGCATATCCCGAAAGAGCTGGCAATATTTCCCAATATCCACACAAAATCCAATCAAGGTGCAATTGCATCCCACAATTGCCACCTGGGTAGATGTCCTAAAATTTGGTCACTAGGTACTTCGGTCAAAGTGCGGCATTTAGATTTTTGGCTTAAGAAATGGGTCACAGGCTGGATCCCGTCCAAGAGGTTGGTGCCTCAAGGGGGGACACACAGAAAATCCGGACCTTGGCCTTCAACCCTTCACAGGTTTCTCCCTGCCTTATGGTGTTAGGAACACTTGACTTGGAGGATTTTCAGTTCCCTATTTGACAACTTCTATGGTTTTGACAATGTGAGAACCAGATAACGGGGAGTTATTTGGATGCCTATCCCCGAAATCCTACCTAGACTAAAAAATTTATTTTGGCACCTCCTGTGCAGGAAAACTTAGTGAGTTTTTAGAAAAAATTTAGATTTAGTTGTTTTGAGAGGTTGGGGGTGTGAACCAACCCCGTTGAATTAAAATGGGAGTGGATAGTTTCGTCAAGAAAAGGGTGGGGTGTTTTCGGAATCCCTTGAGAGGAAACTTACTTTGACCTCCAAGTTTCAAGAAGAAGCTATGTGAGTGATAAGTGACTTTTGTGTGTGAGTGAAACTGTGACAATTTTTAGTGAATTAGATGTCACCTTGCTGCATGTGGACTTCGCTTGGTCCTTACAAGTGTTGATTACCTAATTAACTAAGTGCCTTTGGTACAACCTTGCGTAATTTAAAAGTCCCTAGGAAGCTAGCATGTGGACATGTGGGTTCATTACTATCCCTTTAACTCGCTATTGTGATGTAATCTAAGAAAATCTTTGAAACTATCCTAGATTGATCATGTGGGCATGTATGGGCCCGTTACAAAACCTTTAACCTTCCCTAGTGATTTGATCTAAGAAAGCAAATTTCAACACTATCCTATGTTTGTAGCATGTGGGCATGTATGGGCTCGTTACAATATTAAGATGTGTTTGAAAAAATAAACTAAGAGGAGTCCCAAGAAGGTTTGTTGTCCTCTCCTAAAGGTTTTAATGTTCTCAAGGGAGATGAAATCGTTTCACAATCTTTTTCTGATTCTCAAGATTGCTTGGATGCGCGAGAGAAGAGCATACTAAGTGATTTTTATCCAACTTCTAGTCCCAATGCAAGTTAAATGTGATTAAAAATGATTTCCAACTTATATTGTGAGTCAAAACAAGCCATCCATGTGGCGAAAATGAAAGCAAAAGAGGAAATTGATTTTAACCCCCTAAGTGCCTATGTGTTTTGACTAACCCCTTTATATGATGACGGGACTAAGTGTGGTGAAGCTTTAAAACATGCTTGAAATCATTTTTAATAAGGAAAATGGCCTTCCCCACATCTCAACAACTTTACAATGTGAATTTTTGCACAGATGCGCGGGTCTCAGTGGAGACAGAGGTGCACAGAGCGCATGTGCACGAACAGAGAAAAGTCAATAAGCACACGTGCGCAGAAAATAACTGTGATGTAAGTGCATGTGCGCACGATGCGCATCTGTGGGCCTAAAAACCTGCGCACAATTGACACACAGCCGAGAATGGAAATTCCGGATGGAATTCTCCCAATTCAACTTGGAATTGGCTAATTTGTAGGTCGGCTTAGGCCGGTTAGTGCACCTACAAGTTAAACAAACTAAAAGAAGAGCTAGAAAAACCCAAATGGGGTAGGAAATTGATACCTTTCCCCAGTGGAGTCGCCAATCTGTTGTGCCTCTTTCATCACCTTAGTGAGAAAAATAGAGGTTCTTGCAAGCTCAGTTGGGTTTGCTAAGTAGGACAGCTACAAGGAAAAGGGTTAGAAAAATAAATATAAAACAACAACTAAGAAATAAAACAACAACTAAATTTATAAGCATAGGGACATAGAGACAAAAAGAACAATGAGACCCTTGTCACCAATGATAAGGCTGATACTAGTGAAAGAAAACACCGAGAAGTAAGGGGACTATGAGTCCCTTCTTCCTCCAAGGGAGGGCTCTTGGACCCCCACAAGTAAGCTCTTCTTACAACTTTGAAAATGAAAATGAAAATGGTGAAAGAATTATTTGCTAATCCACTCAAGGGGTGAGATGGATTTCCCCAAAGCAATGATGCAAGTATACTCTTGGAAAGGATAGAAGAGTCCTCAAGAGAATAGTGGCAGCATAACTTTGCTATGAAATTCCTTGAAAAATGAAGTGTATCCATGGCCTTTTTATAGCATTCCTTTGAGCTATTGTTCAACTAGTTTGTAGTGTGTAAAGAGGCTAATTAGAGCATTTCTAGGTCTTTGACTAGCCATCCAGTCGAATCCAGTCCAGATTTGAGTGTCAAATCAGCTTGGAAGCTGAACCAGAAGTGGGTGGGAGGCTGACCAATCTCATAAATGCGTTGTTTCTTAGGTGCGTGGCTTTTTGCGAAAATAGTTGCGCATGTGCGCGAATCGTGCGTTTCTGTTTCGCGCATGTGCATGTGCGCCCAGTGTCTTCATAGAGCCCTTTAATTTTTCACTATTTTGTATAGTTTTTGACCCTTTATGAATGCTTTTGTGTTAATTCAATTCCATGGATGACTTCATAACTGTTTGACAATGCTGAATTCTTGTAACCATTTGCGGACGAAATTTCAGTGATAACACTTGTAGTAGATAAATTGGAGGAATTGTAATTGATGGATAATCTATATGTGAGACATCAAGAGAAAATATTATGCAACCTTCGATGGAAAACAATTGAATGAAGGTTTTGTAAAATAGACTCACTAGGCTTGAATATCCATGTGTCGTCCCTATAATAAGAAAGCAACATGAAGACATTGGAAGAATGGATTCCTTGAGCATGGTTTTTACAACCTGTAAAGGGGATGAAAAACCTTGTAGTATAGAACTTGGAGGAATTGGAATTGAGGGAAAATATAAATGTGATACATCAAGAGAAATTTGTATGCAATCTTTGATGGACAACAATACAGTGAAGGTATTGTAACAAAGACTCACTAGGATTGGATTCATGGTGGAATCCATAGTGACAATAGTATCTGGAATGATGGATGTTTTCTTATATAATAAAGACATTCTAGTTCTGTGTGGATAAATGGAGTTAGTAGAAGATTCAAACAAGGAATCTAGTGAATAACTTAACCTATATGGGATAGATTTGACAAAAAACCAATAGTCCTTGTGAATGAGTTCTTCCCTTATGCCTCATCACTTTTAAGGCATCCCCCTTTCATATGAGACCTTCCCTACACTTGCAAAATGCTTCACTATAAGGTGGAACCAATCTCCCTCATTTCCAACTTCGACTATCCCCGATGGTGCCTCTTCCTTCTTCATGAATTATTTACTATCTGTCCAATGTCCAATGGTGTTGCACCTAAAAGTGCCATGTGTGGAACAATTTAACCCAAGGTACCCAAGAGAACCAAATAAGGGTGGATCTAACAAGTGTGTACAATGGATGCATGCTTGAAAGATACACGCTCAGTGGATGTGCACCCAATGGTAGAAGAGATCAAGGGTTGAGACAAATGGTAGAAGTGCCTTTGGGAATATGTGCGTGTGTGTGCATGCACACCCGTCGCACTATGGTATAGAGGCAATTCGAAGCAGTTTCCATAACGATGACCCAAGTTCAATTCATGGTGAACTCCCTGTTGAGCCTCTTTTGTCACCTGAATGAGCAAAACAAAGGTTCTTACGAGCTTAATTGGGTTAGCTAAGAAAGACAGCAGTAAAGGAAAGGGTTAGAAAAATAAACATAAAAGACTAAGCTAAGAATTAAACGAGGAAAGGAAAGAACAACTAAACTATTGAGTATAAGGACATAAGAACAAGAAACAAGCAAGACTCATGTCACCAATGGAAAGGATTGTATTAGTGAAAAGAAAACACTGAAAAAGAAAGGGGACTTTGGGTCTCTTCTTCCTCCAAGGGAGGGCTCTTGGACCCCCAGGATTAAGCTCTTCTTACAACTTGAAAATTTGAAATAAATGGTGAAAGAATCCCAAACTAACCCACTCAAAAGGTGATGTGGATTTCCCAAATGGAATGGTTCTAGTATGCTCTTGATGAGAAAAGAGGATTCCCCATGAGAATAACAGTAGCATAACCTTGCAAATGAATTCCTTGAAAATGTAGTGCACCCATGGCCTTGTTTTATAGCACCACTTTGAGGTATTGTGCAACCATCTTTTAGTGTGAAAAGGGGTTTTTTAGGGTACCTTTAGGTCTTTGATCAACCACCCAGCCGGATTCAGCCGAGATGTGGATGTCAAATTGACTTGGAAGTTGGATTAGAAGTGGGTGGGAGGTTGACCAACATCATAAATGCATCATTCTCAAGTGTGTGCGGCTTTTAGCATCCACAATCATGCATCATGTGCATGTTCATTTTTCCTACGTTTTTGGATGGTGCATGTACGTGCGCGCCCTGTGTAGTCATAACGCATCTTGATTTTATAACTGGTTGTATAGTTTTGGACCTTTTGGAAATGCTTTTTTGGTAATTTTGGTCCATGGGTGGACTCATAGATGTTTGAAGATGTTGGATTCCTATAACCATTTGTGGACGAAATTTCAGTGATAACACTCCCTCCACACCTAGATGCTTATTGCCTCTTTATTGTGAGCTCCCTCCACACCTAGATGTTTGTTGCCTCATGGAGGTTTGTTCAACAATTCCTTTGATTCCTTTACCCATTTTAGTAGAAACTCTTGAGTAGTTTTTTCAAACATTTATTATCTCATCATAAGTGCATTTGTAAATATCTACAAATGTGATCAAATTTAAAGCTTCCATATCATTATCTCTTACTTCTATCAAGAGAATTGTCTTAGGAGAATTTTTGTCAATTGAGCAATCGATAGATCTCTTTTAACCAAAGTGAAATATCTTAACATGGTCCTCTAATGATTTGTCCTTTCTAAGTCATTTGGAATAGTTAATCTCTTGATTCGTCTCCATATTTTCAATATTCAGTGTATTTCTCTATAAAAATATTCTTCATAGTTTCCAATGTCTAAATATTATGTATATCTAGACCTATGAACCATTTGAGGGATATTTCCTTCAAAGTAGAGAGGAAAAATCTCATCTAGGCATAATTATTATATTCATAAGTATTGTAAAGGGATTCAAATTCAAGGATAAAAGTGTCTAGGACCTCAGTGATCATTCTATGAAATTGGGGAAGAGCTGCTAGTTTTTTTTTCATTCTTACTTGTTTCCCTATCCCCAAATTCTTCGACACTTTCTTCAAATATTCATTTTGGACTATATTCAATGGTTATTAACTTACACTACTCCCATGGGGATTTTTTCTTCTCATGGCATAATCAAGGGGATTGGTCATGTGTGAGTTGTAAACAATTATGATTAGGGCTCTTCAATTTTGAAACCGATTTTGAGCCTAGTGCTAAGGATACGATTGGAGAATTTTAAAAGGATGACTTAGCATTTCATCAAGAATTCTATCAAATATTTCATCAAACATTCTATCAAGAATTTCGTCAAACAATTAGCATGCACACTCAAGAGATAGGAGAAATAAGTCAAACCATTTCCTCCGGCAGTGTGCCCTCCTCCGGTGAAAAACCATGTGCCCTCCTCCTCTACAAATTCTTGTGACCTCCTCTACAAATCCATTTTCCCTAGCCTCCTCCCATGTGCCCTCCTCCCGTATGCCTCTCCCTCCTTACCCTCCTTCTCCCCCTTCCACTCTGCATGAAAACGTATGTGCCCTAGCCTCCTCCTGTGCACCTCTCCCTCCTTCTCCTCCTTATCCCATCCTCCTCTCCCTTCCGTGCTCCAAATCCGTGCTTCAAATATGTCCTCCTCTCCCTTCCATCCTCCAAATCCATGGGACTGTGGTGGTAGTTTCTTGCAACTCTATGCGCAAGTGGCGGGACTTTGGTGCCAAATCCATGCAGGGACTATGGTGGTGGCTGCTTGCAGCTCTGCGCGTGAGTGGTGGGACTGTGGTGCCAAATCCATGTAGGGACTATGGTGGTGGTTTCTTTCATCTCTGCGCATGAGTGGTGGGATTTTGGTGGTGAGTGCATGCAGCTCTGTCTGCAAGTGTATGCATTTTGAAATTATGTTTTGGTTGTGTTTTGTTTCATTTTCATTTTTATTTTATGTTGTTTCGATTTTCGTTTCTATTTTTGGTTTTTTTATATTATATATAAAATATATATATGATATATAATATATATAATATATAATATATATTATATATATAATATATTATATATTATATATATAATATATAATATATTATATATTATATATTATATATAGGCCTAGACTATAACTCTTCCAAACTCTTCCATCTAAATCATTGGGGGCCCACCAAGAAAAGAGAATAAAGAGAAGGATGAGGTTTGTCCAAACACATCTAGGCCAGTAGAAATGTATCTTGGATGTTATCCCTCATACAAGAGCCACCTTGATAGAAGCCTAATAGAATGATCACTAAGATACCTCTTCATAGATGCATGAAACATGTTACCTTTCCTTCAATATGAAATGAAATGGTCATGGAATATTCATTATTTAAAGAGCTAGGAGTCTCAATCAAACCTCTGGTCCCAACCTTGGCATTATCCACTCCGAAGAGTGTGCTTGTTGCTAAATAGGTCTTGACAATATCCTATAGAAAGGATTTTAATCTCCCTAATTGGTTAAGGAAAATTCTCCTTATAAAAATGAACCTCAAAGTCATAGGATAGTCTCAGATTCAAAATCGGTGTGGAAACCTGCTTTACTAATTCATTAGCTTGTTTCTTCATTAATAAAAGAAAATATGAACAAATGGGACTATTTCAATAAATTAGATAGGGATTCCCTCTGGTGTCATCCCTATATGTTTTGGCTATAGAGGGCCTTTTCTATCTACTTTGTTGTAAATTCAAAGATCAACTACTTCATGGGACTCACCTCTCAAAACCAAAGATAGGGCAGTTGATTAGTGGAAATTTCCAAGATGACTCCTTCCTAACAATTCTCAAGGAGCAACCCTCATGGATACACATGGTTGAGTGTTTGTATACTTGAGAGGTACAATGTAGTACTGGTTGTTGTATGAGAGCAGTGGTGGAGTGATATTGTCAAATTTTACAGATGTTGATTGGGCATGATGTACTAAGGGTAGGAAGAGCACTTCATATTTTTGCTTCGGAATTGGATCGGGAATTATTTCCTAGTTCAGCAAGAATCAATAAATCATCATTGGTGGTCTAGAAGTAGTTTACCTAAGTAAATCATTGGTATTATTAGGCAACATAAGTCACCTAATAATAAGTCACCTAATTCTTCTATCGTTAAATATATAACATTCAATGAGATGTAGAGTGTATTGGAATATAACAATTATATCAAGAAGAATTAGGTGACACTTCCACATTATTCCCTAATGAAAGCCTCTTTTATGAGTTTGAAAGGCTTCATTGACAAAAAATATTAATTAGAAATGTGAATCGATAAGTTGTGACCAACCCTTGCTTGTTTCTAACCTAGTGATATACCATTCTATGAGACAAAGAGTTGCTTGAAATGGAACAATTATCATTAGATAAAGGTTGATTGGTACTTTCACATTATGCCTCTAGCACATACCTCTTCTATTAGTTTGAAAGTGATTCATTGGAAATTTATACAAGGAAGAGTTGATCAACCCTTGTAGACTAGGTCAAATAAGGGAAAAGTATTAATTAAAAAGATTGGATGTGAAAGGGGAAATCGACCCTTCTTTATTATTCCCCTAAACAAATGTCATTCTACGAGATGGAGATTTGACTAGAATGAAACAATTATATATACAAGGGTCAACTGACCCTTCCACATTATGCTCCCAATGAAAATCTCTTCTTTGAGTTTGAAAAGTCTTCACTAAGAAGTTATACAAGGAAGTGTCAGTCGACTCTTCTAGATTAGGAGATATAAAAAAATTGATTAATTAAAAAACTAAATGCATAAGTGGTGGTCATTCCTTCCTTATTCTTCACCTAAAGATCTATTATTCTAGGATACTAAGAGTTGATTGAAATAGAATAATTCTCTATAAAATGGTTTGTCTACCCTTCCACATGATTCCCCCAACAAATACCTCTTCTATTAATTTTAAAATGATTTGTTGAAAATTTATATAAGGAATGGTTGACCTATTCTTCCAAACTAGCTCAAATAACAATAAGGATTAATTAAAAATATGAATGCAAAAGGAGTTCCTAACCCTTTTTTATTCCTCCCCTAAAGAAATAACAATCTAGGAAAATGGTAGTTAACTAGAAGTGAAAAATTATCTATAGAAGGTTCGATCGACCTTTCCACATTATTCCCCTAGTGAAAACCTCTTCCATGACTTTCAAAAAGGATTCACTGAATGAAGGATCAACTGACCCTTTGACCCTTCTAAACTACGTTAAACAATGACAATGATGAATTAAAAAAACGAATGTAAAAGGGGCAATTGACCCTTACTTATTCTTCCCCTAAAGATATACCATTTTACAAATGGAGAGTGGGATAGAATGGAACAATTATCTATAGAATGTCTATCCAACTTTCAAATAATGCCTCGAACATAAACCTCTTACGAGGTTTCACTATTTAGGCAATTGTATACTATGTGAGTTCATATTGGGTGGTTTAAAAATCTAAAAACATGAAAACAATATATTTCCTAGTATATAGGGGTCAGAGGATATTTTTAATATATTTAAAACATATGGATATTAGAGAAGGATTAGAATTAGATATGTGATGATTAGAATTAGGTATCAATAGGTCTAAATTAGGTTAAATTAAAATAACAAATTGTTTTTTATAATCCTCATTCAGATCTTATAAGAGTTATGGAATGCCAACATATTACCACTAGTATTATTGATGCAAATAAATAAGTGTACATGTTGTAACAAAGTCACTATGTGTTTGCATTTCCATCCATTCTAATAGCAAGAAGGGTGTTTTACATTGATGAATATGGTTTCCTCTCGATGGGATACACACATGAAGACATAAATGGAACTTATAGGAGGTCATCAGCTCAAATTAAGAAAAAAGACATATTTTCACTGCTACAGATGGTG
>ML788840.1:688043-728224 GCA_009831015.1 Picea engelmannii
AATTTTTTATATTTTGGCTACTCCTTTTGATTATGATATGTTTATTTACAGTGACCTACATATTTATAATAAGGTCAACATCTTTATAATAATTAGGTGATCATATGTGTAGAGGATCAACATCATGACGACATAGATAACATATTTATAATAAGGTCATATGTGTACAAATGTTTTCTTTACATAATAACGACATATATACCTAACATAAGTTTAGGGTTAGTGTTTATGTATCTTATTAATCCCTGCTAAAGAAGGGAATATAACAATCAATTACTATCATTCACTGATCAGAGTTGATTTTCAAGAGTAATTCCATATCTTTATCAATGAAAAGAGAGAGAGAGAGAGATTATAGATACAATTGTAGGGAAAAGGGTATGTGGATTACATAAACCTAAAATATTATGGAATCCACATACCCTTTTCCATAGAATATACTAACTAGATCCAATTAAAAGCAAAGACATGAAATATGGTACTACACATATTATAATATATTATCAAGGAAAAAACAAGCTAAATGAAAATTGGACATTTGAAAAAAAAATTACAAGTTAAATGAGTACATCAATAAAAAATAACATACTAACCTTGCAAGTTCAAAATCCGACCTATGCAGATCGAGAATTGGATTTGTTCAACCGGTGGGTGACGGGAAATATAAACAGCTCAAACAAAAGCCAAGAACAGTGTCACAACTATAGCAATTGTGTCGCAAAGTCTCTTAAGGTCACGTATATATAGATAAAATAGTCAACTAGCCGTTAACACCGACCAATGAGATAGGCAAAATTTTCGTCGCTATTGCCACGAAAATTCGTCACTATAGTGACGAAAATCCAGACTAGGTTAAATTAATACTTTTGTGGATATTGTAATGAACGTGTGTGGCAATATCGACAAAAATCCCAACCTGTTTAAAAAAATGATGAAACTAGTGGAAGCATGGAAACTTTTCGTGGAATAATCCATCCATATGTAGTAGTGTTCAAAGAAGAGATTGGAAGTGGCCTCTACTGTGATGCTCTTATTACAAGAAACTAGAATCGCCTTCTTAAAAAAGCAGTCAACAAACATAAAAACATGATCATTTCCCCACTTGGTGGATGGGAGGCCCGACATGTATTCCATTGAGATGTATTCCCATGGCCTTTCAGGAGTAGGAAGAGGGGTGTACAGGCCCTGTATTTTAGTGGTCAGTTTGGAAATAGTGCAGGCAGTGCAGGACCTGATATACTTGTTGACCTCGTGTCAAAGTTTCGGCCAGTAGAAATGTTTCTATAGCATTGCCACTGTCTTTTCAACACCGAAGTGTCATGCCACCCAAATGTAGTGGGCTTCCTAGATTAGCTTCGCTCGCTCGCTTGATGGAACACAGATATGGCCCATATGACACAACAACCCATCCTGAAGATGGAAATTATCGACAACTACGTTTCCACCCAACATTTGGTAGGTGATGATGATTCTGGGTCTATCTCATAGAGTTGGGGCCATCCAGAGGTCTCATTGCCACAATATTCTAGCACAGTGGTGAGTGTCTCAACTGGCAGTCTGTTGAGGCAATCAATGACGTGGTTGGTGCTTCTTGTTTTATACTTGATGTTGAGGTGGAATTGTTGAAAGTATGTGGACCACTTTTGATGGTGGTCGTTTTGTAATTTTTCTTGTGTCTACATGAACTGCATTGGCTTATGATCAGTGTGGATGATTGTCTCCTTCTCAAGAATGTAATGTCTCCACTGGCGGTAGGCTTGCACAATGGAGTACATTTCTTTGTCATAAGTAGGGTACTTTTAGAAAGCATCTGATAGTCTCTCACTATGATAGGCCACGGGGTGGCCGTGTTGAGTGATAACGATGCCCACAGCATAGTCCGAAGCATATGTCTCGATCTCAAAGGGTTGTTGTAGGTCTGGTAGTGAAAGTATTGGGGTTGAGCACAAGCACTACTTCAAATCATCGAATGATTGTTTTTGGGACCGGCCCCATGAAAATTTCTCCTTACCACCACCCCTGGTTATTTGGATGAGGGCCCATGCAATATGGGAGAAACCCTGCATGAACCTATGGTAGAAATTGGTAAGGCCCATGAAGCTCCGAAGCTCAGTGAGTGTGGTTCGGGCTCACCAGTCATGGATGACTATGATATTGGCCAGATCCACATGTACGCCATGATGATCAACGATGTATCCCAGGTAATGGACCCAATCCATGCCGAAGGATCATTTTTCCAAGTTGGCGTATAGCTTGTGCTCTCACATGGTGTGAAGAACCTACTGAATATGTTGCAAGTGTTCGGCCCAAGTCTTGTTGTAAATGAGAATGTCATCCAAATACACCGCTACAAAAGTATTGGTGAATGGTCACAGCATATCATACATCATTCTCATAAAAGTGGCTGGAGAATTTTTCAAACCAAAGGGCATGATCAACCACTCAAAAAGGCCTTCCTTTAAGTTGAAGGCGGTCTTCCATACATCTGTTTGTTCTATCGGGACATGGTGGTAGCCAGACTTTAGATCAATCTTACTAAAGTATTTGGCCCCGTGAGTTTATCAAGGAGGTCATCAATTCGGGGAATCAGGTACTAGTTTCTGACTATGATTTTATTCATAGCCTGGTAATTAATGCAGAGTCGTCAGGTTCCATCTTTTTTCTGTACCAGCATGATTGGGTTCCCGCAAGGTGATGAGTTAGGATGGATGTGCCCCTTGTGGAGAATTTCTTGGATCTATTGCTTGATCTCCTCATTATCTAATAGAGAGTGGTGATAGACTGGCCCACTGGGCAATGGTGCGTCGAGGGTCATATAGATGGGGTGCTTGACCTGGTAGAGTAGAGGTACCCCGGTAGGTGAGGAGAAGATATCTGATTATTCTTCCACGACCTTATCTACTTGATTATGTTATGTGGAGAGGTCGATCATAGACACCCTAGATGTAGCTATGATCTTTCACTCATTCTGAGAGAAAATCATGAAGAAGACAAACTTCCTTGTTTGAGAGATGACCTTCCTTCATTTCTTAGCAGAGATCAAGGAAATAGCACTAGGTGGGACTGCCTCAAGTATCTTGTGCAATTTCTTGTTCAAAGTAATAATAAAACTACAAGGCTTAGACTCGTATACAACATGAAGTTTCCATAAATAAGGTTGGCCCAAAATAACATCACAAACTTCAAGAGGAGAAACATCACACAATACCTCATCTTTGAAGGGCTTGATGTCATATGACCATCGACACTGTTGGCTGACGCAGAGATTGCTTCCTTGGCAGAGCCATCCAATGGTGTAGGGTTGTGGGTGTGGCATAGTCGAAAGGGTCAGCCACTTGAAAACCTCTATTGAGATGAGGTTCTTCTGGCTACCACTATCAATGATCAAGTGAAGTTTGGTGCCTTTTACCCACATCTGTGAATGGAAGAGGTGATCTCCTTATTCTGGCTCGTTTGGTTCACTAGGCTAGAGCTTGGTGGTAGAAACAGTGGCACTGGGTTCCACGTCAATGATATGTCTTCCCCTTTTTGGTTTTGACTTGAAGTCAGAACCCACATCTAATTCATAGTCTTTCACTTTGGCCACCAGTGATTGCTTTGAGCGACAGTCAACAGTGTTATGCCAAGGGTTCTTATGGAAGTCACACCACTTCCCAGTATCTTTCTTTATTTTTCCAGAGTCTTTATTTGATTTCGGCTTGGACTACTTGTCCTGATATAGTCCATATTTTCTCTCTCCTTTGTTCTGTGGGTTGGGACCACCCTTTCCTAGATTTTGCTATGAGGGGTTCCCAGGCCCAAATTGTCCCGTCTTTTGTTTGAGCTTCTTCTCGATTTTGACGACATATTGGTAGGTCGTGCCCAAGGATGAGATGTCTAGAAATTGCATTTCGGTCTCGATGTATTTATGCAGGGCACCATAATACTTGAGCACCATATGTCGCTCTTAATATTTGATACCCACCTTGGTGCACAAGGTATGGAAGATATTTGTGAAATTTGGCACTACTTGGTCTCTTTCTTGCTGCAGTGTGGTCCATTTGGTATATAGGTCATCATAACTTTTGACAGGGTAGTATTGTTCCTTAATAACACCCCTAAAGGATTCCCAGGTGGTCGTGACTGTAAATAAGGAGTGTTCCTTTGTTTCCTTTTTCTCATAGAAATTTTCCCACCAATATTTGACATGTAGAACGACTTTGAGGAGCGCAAAAGTAATATTTTCTCTATTCGAAAAGTTATGGACAAACAAATACCCTTCTAATAGATTCAATCACTTATGTTTAGCATCTGAATCTAACTAACCTTCAAATATAGGAATATCGAAGTTTATTTGTACCTTGAAGGGGGCGGTGCCTCTGGTTGAAGAATATGTGTCGCATGTTGGTAGCCACCAAAGGATTTGCGCTAAACTAAACATCATCTCATTCCTATGTTGCATAAGGGATTCCTCAAGCAACATTTTGAAAGGATCGCATGTCCCATCATCTCTATTTTCTCCTTCCATGAGAGGTCACTTGGGTATGCGAGATATTTTGTCTTCAAGAGAAACAAGCTTAAGACCCAACTCTTTGCACTCTGACCTCGTTGGGGACATGTATTAAGACGACAAGGAGAAAATCGCTCTGATACCACGGATCTGGATTTTATGAGTAGAAATAAATGACTATAGATTATTAAAATGTGCTTAACATAAAATAATAGAGATACAGTAAAACTAGTTTTCTATTCAATAAGGAAATAAGTTGAAACTATAAAACGCAGTGGAAAACAAGCTTGTTGTAATGGTGGCGGCTTATCTCTGAGAAGAGATGTGTCGGTTGCGCTCATTCACAAGAAGATGGTTACAATGACGCTCTAAAGGACTTTTTACAATAAACATGAATTTCAAAAACCCTATACATCCAAAAACCTAACCCTAGGAGATGAAGCGCCAAAATTCATGGCGGCCTCGTTTGGGTAAGTTAGTACATCAACTTCTCAGGGTCGTAACTTTTGCATACGATCTTCATTTGGGGCCCACGATATCTCGTTGGAAAGGTATCATTGAGGAGATTCATTTTTGGGGCTCAATTATATCTGCTAGTGATCATTGAGAAGCTTGATCCCTAAAAACCTTTATTTAGGCCCTGAAAATGGCCCTGGAAGTTAAAAAATGTTAAAAATAGTAAATTATCAAAATTGCCAGAAAATTGTTTGAGCCAGTTGGGAAAGGTGGGTGGTCATTGATATCCACATAGATCACCTTTAATTCCCTTCATGTCTATGAAATTGGTTGGAAACAAGTCTTGATATTCATGTAATAGCTCTGTAATCTTTCTAATAGTAGCATCATCCCAATAGTCTCCCACATTTTCTAACTGAGGTGTTTTCTCTATTCCAATGTTAACCTTCTTAATTTTAATGGGCTTCCCAAAAAAGGGTAATTCAATCCCTAGTCCTTTGATGTCTCTCCTTCCTTCAGTTTCTAAAATGTTTACATCCCCTGGGTCATCATCCTCATCAACATTAATATTGTAGAAATATTGTAACTGTTGAAGAGGCGTAGTCCATCCATATTCTTCTTGGGTAAAAGGGAGGTTAGGTGCCTCTTCAAAAAAAATTTGTCTCAAAATTTGTAAATATTGATCTACTGTAGGGTATTGACTCTCTAATAAAAATGTATCTATAAAATTTTGATTCATACCATACCAATCTGTAGTGATGAGGCGCAGTTCTGCTTGAAGATACCAATTGATAGGCATGGTACCCAGGGTGTTAATGAACTTATGCACCCACTTTTCTTTAGGAATTTTTCTCCAAGCCTCCTCACAACTTCTCATGTGGTCCTTAGGGTAGATATTACCTATGTATCAAACTTCGTATCCTTCATCCTGGTCTGAAAATCTCATTGTCAACAAGGTGCGACATTGTACCCATTCTGTGATGTTTTTCTTGTGTGTTCCCCACCATCTAGCTGGTGTAGCTTTCAATGCTTCATCAAGGGCCAAAATCCTCTGTTGTACTAGTACCATTCTCTCAAATTCATCTATAAATGTCTCTAAATGATTCAAACCATCGAATGTAGGAAGATTACTTACTTTTGTGCCAATCCAGTGAACTGATCTGGTCAATCTGGCACATCACCATGTAGAGACTTCATACATTATGTTATGCCAATTTTCAAATGCCTCCTCTAAGTCTGATGAACATGCACTTTAACTTAGCCAGCTGAGGTTTCCATCTGTTGTAGAATTAATGTAATCCTTCTATCTTCCTGTCAGTTTATAGATGTTCTCTAGCTCTTATGTGCAGTCTTCTTCCCTGATAGGTTATGTGTATTTGCGACCTTCATCCAGGTCAAGAGTTGCAATGAACTTTAGGCCATTACCATCGAATGTAATTCTTCTCTTCTTTAGGTCAACAACAGTTGAATTGTTGAAACCCAACCAATTTCTAACAGTGCAACATAGGGACAACTATCATCAACAATCTTAATCATTTTGAAGTCTACAAATGTCCTTACCTCTTCGATGTCTACAAGGACATGCTCTAGTATTCCAAAGGGGCTCACTACCTATTGATTAGCCATCCTGAGCCTGATAGGAGAGTAAATCAATCTAGGTTTTCCCATCAGTGCCCAAGTCTGCTTTGTCATAACATTTACTTATGATCCCAAGTTGAGGACCACATATTCCACCTCGTAGTCTCTAATCTAAGCACTAGGGTGTAGTTCCTTGTTTGTATTCTTTTCCTTGATACTTGATTCACAACTCTACTCATAATAGGATCTATTCTTCCAATTTCATACTATCTTACCAATTTTTGTAGCTCCTACATAGGCTTTTCATCTTTAATCAAATTGATACAAGTATAAAATAAGTCCATGAGATTTATTACCTCTTTTCCTTTCCTAACAAGGGTAGACTGATCAACTGTTGGTGTCATTTCGCATTTCGTTACTTCTGGTTGTACCTTACACGAAGAAGTTTTTTCTCCTACAAATTATTTCCTTTCTCTTCAAAAGTATGCCTCTCTCTCCTTGGATCAAACAATTGTTTCCTCCCTATGGTTCTTCTAATCAAACAATTGTGTCTTCCCTGTGATTCTTCTGATTCAAAAGTATGCCTCTCTCTCTTTGGATCAAACAATGGAGTCACCCTATCTTCTCTTGTAGTTGTGCCTCCTCTAGTAATAATAGTGACTATGGGGTCCTCACCACGAGGTTCTGTTGATATCAATTGGACTTGTTGGTTTCCTCCTCATCTCTCCTGGAGTTTGGACAACAACACTAGACAATCCTCAATGACATGATCAAATGAGTTACAATAGTTGCAAGTAGTACAAATGTTCTAACAATCCCTTGACAAATGTCTTGGCTGTGCACAGTTATAGAAAATAAGCTGACCTCTACCGCGAACCATACCTCCTCCTCATCCTCTGCCTCTGAATCCACCATGAGGGTTGAATTTTCCTCTACCTGGGGAGTTGAAATGCGCATTATTTCCTTCTTAATGTGTTTCTCCTTGAATCCTATATGTATCCCTTGATCTTTCATGCATGAGATCTTAATCCCTACAATCCTTCTCATCATGACCCACAGCTTTATAGAATGTACAATAAATATTGGTAGGTGTCTTGACATATTTTTGCATATAATAACATTCGCCAGGGTGATGTCTAGTTCTACATACCTCGCACCAGAATACAATAGCCTGCTTCAAAAGGCTAGGTGCTCCAGAGGCCAAGTATTCATGAAATAGGGGACAATGATCTTTGTCATGGCCTTCTTATTTACATCTGATACACCATATATCTTCTCTTTTCTCTTTTCCTTTATCTTTCTTCATATCTTCGACCTCTAAAGATAAACTAGTTAACTGATTTAAAATCTAGCTCATACCTCGACTAGATTCTCTTACAGGGGATGCTTCTAATTTCATGGTGATATCCAATGCTTCAGCCTACAAAGTGAATTTATATTGCATTAGAGGAACTCTGATGTGTGTCAGGAGTGAAACGATGAGCCATTATTTATGTTCTTCATCTGGAATCTAAAAACTTAAATGTTTTGTCAAGGTCTTAAACCTTTGATCAAGTTCCAAAATAGGTTCAGTTATCTTTTTCTTGATTTATTTCAACTCTTTTATGTACTGTGACTCCGACTTAGGTTTCTTGAATTCTTCCCTCAATGTATTCTTAGTGTCATTCAGCGGTTTAGGCTATCTAGGTCCTGAAGAAAACTTCATGTACCAACTCAGTGCGTGGTCCCTCAAGGTGGTACTAAAATGATCCCTCTTGACAGCTTCGTCAGTGACTTGCTTGATGCTCCATATAGCCTCACATAAGAACCATTGTTGGTCTGGATCTTTAGATCCATCTCCTTTGAATATGGGTAACCTCATTTCATCTACCATATATCTTCCTTGGTTTCTTGACTGAGTATGCACTATATCGCTTGTAATAGTACTTTTATTTCTCTGAGTACTCTGGTTACTCTGGTTACTTAATGCTGCTAAAACAAAAAGAGGAGTAATAGTACTTACTTCAACAATAGGTGCATTTCCTGAAGTTTCTGGTTCTCCTTAGCGAATTTCCTCAACCTCTACTTCTTTTGTTCGTGCAAACTCTGAATACTCGTCATCTATTAGATCTGCTTCTTCTCCACTATAGAATCCCTCATCTCTGTAGTTTTTCTTAAATAGGTTCACAAGAGGAAACTCTCTGAACAGACTCCCATTGTGTGTGATTCCAGCCTCTGTGTCACCATAACTGTCTGAATTCTCAAACATTATCTCATTGTATCTTTAGGATATTCTTCTCATGCAATAACATCTTAATCCTCAATTTTAAAAAGTGTAGGAACTTTCCTCTAGGTCCCTTAAAGAAATACCTCTCTGCTTGACTATACGATTCTACTCTGTCAATAGAAAACTTAGTAATGTATCCTTCAATAGTGCTATCAAACCAAAGATCCACTGCTTTGGACACTACGTTATCGACTCTCTTGACTTTCTTGATCAACGTTGTTGTCCAAACCATAGGTGGTCTAGATCTGATCTCAAACTGGGTATCTGTTAATATGGATAACCACTCATATAACTCCTTATGACATCCTCCAAAGAAAATTTTATGTATGTCGTTAAATATGTACCTTCCCAACTAGTCCTATGTACAAATGCTAGGGTTCTTGTTTTGCGCTTCAGCGAAGTCCCTTTCTTGTTCTTCTATCCACTTGTGAATTTTTGTCTTCGATGGAAACCACCTTGACATTCCCTCAAAAATATCCTTGTCCCAGCAATAGAACTATTTGTTGGCACAGAGGCAAACCCAGGGTTCAAGTCTTACAACGCACCAAAAAAACCCTAACTACTAGTCCTTTCAGCAACACCTGCAAAGCAGATGCAGTCTCACCCGAAGTAGCAATAGGGGGTTGCAGTACACAGGTTTCCACAACCAGAGGAAATGCAAAGTGAATCTAGGGAAAAATGCAATATAACATAGAGACTTCTTAACAATATTACACTTAGCTTCGTGAAGTTATATCTCTGATATAATGTAATAATGCAATAAAAGTATATCATATGACAAATAACATAATATCAATCACAAATAACAACAAGATATACATGGTTCACCCTCTCTCTAGGGCTACGTCCAAAGAACTTTGTTTCTTGATATATTAGATGAAAACATACAGTTCTATCTACACACTTAGCTATAGATATTTCTCTCTATTTCTCTTTCTCTCTTTCCCTTCCCCCCGTACGCACCCAGCTGCAGGGTTGGTCTTCACACCCAGCTTAAGATCTTACAATGCAAGAGCACACAATCTCAATATCCTTCCCACAACAATGATAGTAACCAATGACCACAAATGAACAACCCTCTCAACTCTTCTTAGACCTTTATTTATACATTACACGACTCTTGGACAACCTTATACCGAACTGTAGGTTTCAAAACCCTAGATCCAAAACCCTAGGTTCACTTGATCCTCATTTTCAGTGCTTTTCCATCATGTCCTTCCTTCTTTTCCATGAGGTGCTCCAAAGCACCCATTGATTTCTTTTTCCGCTTGTTGACTTGTCCACGATCTACATTCTTCGATGATTTTTCTTCCTTGATCTTCTCTTCCAACGGATAGATTTTCCTTTACTTCTCTCCTTATTTTCTTCTTCTTTACCCACTTCGACCCTTCCTTGGTTTATGTGCCTCCCACATAGTTCTTATTTCATCTTTCATATTCCTTAATACATAACCAAGGGCCAACAACATCACTACTAATAATCAAGTCGAAGAATAATCATTGCCACTAATAATCAAGCGGAAGAATAGGCCTTCCTTCAAGGTGTCAGACTTAGCGTGATATACACCAAGTACACTCTGCACACCAACATGGTGGGATATTTCATTCTATGTATAACAATATAGTTACGTGAAAAAATATTCAAATATTGTGGGAATTGGTTGACGATATGGATCTAGGGTTTAATGAATTGATCATACAATGAGGCCACATGAAAGCCATTATGACAATTTCTCATAATGTGCGAGATTATCCCCTGCAAATATTGTTCTTATGTTGAGACCTTGGAGGAACAAAGCATTCGAATTGATTCAATTCAAGGAATTTTAGGCTCGGTCTCAGTTTGGTTGGTTGAGGAACACACCAGACTTTGGGGGATTTAGGTGCTTGCTTGAAGTCATTTATCCTCCTTCAAGACACTAGCGGAAAGGATTTCAAGCAGGAGCAAGAAGTAAAAGAACCCAGACCCATTTGCTTGGTTTTTTGGAGGAGGTCCCAGACTTGAGGTCTCTCAGGAATTCGCAGGAGGAATTTGTCATGCCCGGTCTGTTGGTCTTTCTCTTCGTCTTGACACTAGGATCCTTCAGAAGTTAGCTGGAGGAATTTGTGGGGCTCATTATGATGGTCTTTCCTGCGAAGTCGTGCTTGAGTGGCACTCATAAATTCCCTTACAGTGAATTCATCCTTGTTGTTAGGGAAATTACAATTTAGCATTAGCTCCCATCAGTAGATTTTGGCATCTCACTCCACTATATCTAGCCAAAATGCCTCACAATATATACAATTCTTGGGATCATGTGGAAACTAATGATAATCTCTAGCAATGAATTCAACAACTTCAATTAGCCTACCAAGGATTGTCTACACAGGTCTCTTTTATTCTAGACATTCTCAGCCAACATCGGACGACCATGAGGCAATTACATGATGAGGTGGATGCCATTTAGTCTCAAGTGGAAAGTCTACAGGAGGAGGTTGCACTAGTTCCCATGCAAATTGAAGTAATTCCCTCAATGAGTGGATCTTCTCCACCCGTTGAACAACCTCTTCTAGACTTGAGCATGCCTGCACAGGAAATAGAACAAGAAGAACGAGAACAACCAAATCACTTCCCGTTGGGTAACTAATGTTTTTTAAATACATTTTTATATTGGGTAAATTTTACAGAATAGTCACTATCAAATTTTGCAATGTAATTACTCCTCGTCGAGATCAAACATATAGTAGATAGATAGGACTAGTCTAGAGCCGAATAAGCATTTTTTCTCTAGCCATTGGGTATATTTTGGAACTTTTTGTAATCTTGAATGTGCTTTGGCCACAAACGATTTTTATTAATATACTATCCACCAATTTTATTTTTTTTAATTTTATTTAATATTGAAATAAAATTAATACATATTTATTTTATTTTATTATTTTTTAATAATTTAAAGATATTAAAATTTGAATTTAAAATGTAAATTTTTATTTTAAATTTTATGTAAAAGTTATTTAGTAGTGAAGCAAAATTACTATAGATTTATTTATTTATTTATTTTTGAATATTTAAAAATATAAAAATTTGAATTTAAAATTAAAATGTAAAAAATTAAGATTTAAAATTGAAAAAAAATTGAGATCTAAATTAAATGCAAAAAAATTAAAATTCAAATAAGGATTAATAAAATAGTTTTGAAGTTTAAATTTTTGTTAGTTATAATTATATAGATAAGGAGGTATATTTTGCAACACACTAAGGTCATTTGTACACAATGTAGTGTTTAGGTGTAATGTAATATGTGATATATTTTGAATGAAATGTGGAGTGTTTATGTGTAATGTAATATGTGATATATAAAAAAATGAAAATCCAAATAAAGACTAATGAAATAATTTTGAAGTGTTAATTTTTGTTAGTTATAATGATATAAATATAGAGGTGTATTTTGTAATAAACTAAGGAGATATGTACACAATGTAGTAGTGTTTAAGTGCAATGTAATATGTGATATTTTTTTAATGAGATGTGTAGTGTTTATGTCTAAAGTGATATACGATATATTTTGAATGGGATGTGTAATTTTTAAGCTTAATATTATATTTGATGTATTTTGTGTTGATACTGAGAGGAGGGTGAATCAATATCAAGTACAATTTAAAACCTTTTTCAACTTATACTTAAACCATTCAACTATATCCAATGAGAAATGAGTAATAGTATAAGAGTTACACCAATACACCACAATACACCATGCAAAATATATGAGAAATAATCAATAGTTAGTGTTCAAGGCAAGTAATGACTTCCAAAGGTAGCTATAGATTCCAAATATAAAGGGAGGGATAAACCTCCAAAAGGAAGATGCAATCCTCCAATATCAAGAGAGGGTTTAACTCTCCATCCTTTCCCCTTCCGTACACCCAAGAATATATGAGAGATAATAAAATTTTACATTAAATCATCACCATCAACCAACCATCACATAGAACCCGATAATGCTTCCTGAGACTTCTTCAATTTTTTAAATTCTTCAATTCTTGGAATACTCTGATCCTATAGATAATATTATTCAATGTATTCTTTGAAACTTCTCCAAGTTTCACTCCTTGAATCCTCCCCAAAAATAATTTATAGAGATAATGGTAGACCTTGTTCAATTCTGGTTTATTCAGGAGACAACACTTGTACATAATGCCCCACGCTCTATATTTAACATCAGATTCTAAAACTCACACACAATAAACTAAAGTCCATGCTATTTCCAATTCAATTTTTCCAACTTCATTTGGATTCTCTATGAAGAAGTTATGACTATTTTACTCGAAACACATGTTTATTGACTAGCTTCAGGACTGGTCAAAAACTCTATCTTCCACTGAGTATATCTCCATAATTGTACAGAATAAAGAGCTGAAAATTTTACCATAGGTACCTTGATATGTATTCTCAATACCATAGCAATTTCATCATCTGAATCGTTCTAGAAAAACATTTATAGTGAAAATGGTAAGATGACCTGAAAATAACATACCTTAGAACACATCACCAAAAGACTTCATCCTCCCTTGTAATCCAGCCTTATTTACTTCTGATTTCCTATGAAATTTGACTTGTGTCTCAAATGAATGTATAATGATATTTATTTATACCATTTATGTCACTTCCTTTTAACATTAGGGCCGACCTGACACTTTCTTATTTTGTAATTATGTTCTTTAATTATCTTCAGGGCCTACATGTACTTCCTTCTTCAATTCACTTTGTCATCTTCAAAAATTCATTTCTCCTCAACCATGAGGATCCACGTGACGTGCCACATACCACCGGAAACAACATGATGTATACTATCCATCCATGGGTGTTGTGTATGCATGTTCATTTTCCTTCATGTCCAAATACCTTCATCAATCTTGTGGTCCAAAACCCATGACTAGGGTTGACATCAATGACAACAACCAATCTTCCAACAATCTCCCCCTTTGTCATTCATGGAAACACTTATGCTCCCCCTATCATCATGATCCCAATTTATCTGCCCCTTTGACATCAATGGAAAAGGATAGGGCTTCTCCCCCTGAGTTCAAGGGCATAAGGTGACCTTTTTGTTTGGGGTTGCTCCCCCTGAACATGTGGCACTCAATAATAGTTCATCCTTATTTTTGGTCTTTGGGGCCTTTTATTCATTGGAATCCTTTTGTGTGGATTTTTTCTTCTCTCTCTTCTTCATTTCTAGTATGTATATGTTTTTCGGTCTTCTTGTTGCAGTTGCAACCAATCTTCTCGAGTTATTTTCTCTAATTTTACATTTTTGATAGTCAAACGTAAGAGTGTATCCTTGATCACACATTTTACTAACACTGAGTAGATTATGCTTCAAGTCTTCAACCAATAGGACATTCTTTGCTTTTACACTTTTTGTTCCAAGCTATACTACACCTTCTCCAAATATTTTGGCAGATGAGTCATCTCCAAATGCAACAGTGTCACCCTTTCTCTTCAAGCTAATGAATTTTTCTTGATCCCTGGTCATGTGTGAAGAACATCCACTGTTTATGTACCATTCATCTTCTTCTTTACATTCTTCAGCGGTTAATGTTATTCGACAACCTTCATTGTTTGGAATCTCTTTCCTTCTCCATATTGTGGTTGGCATAGGGATATCATCATTCATATATCTGCAATCGCGTGCTTTGTGACCAAGATAATTACATTTGTAGCATACAATATTTTTATCCATCAATGGGGAAAATGAATTATAACTTATGTTGACAAATCCATGATTATTTCCATATCTTCTATTTACACCATTCAAGTTTCTTGTGTATTTGTTCCTTTCATTGATTCTGCAATTAATTTCCTTATGTCAAAATTTTTTGCAAGTATAACAATCACCAAGAAAGAAATTTTGATACCTTGGAGTAAGTGGTCTTGCTTGTGATGTAGTCCATCTGGGTTCATGATCTACTCTTCTGTAGTTTCCTTCATACTGATTGAAGCTTCTTTGATTCCTAAAGGTAGTAGGTCTTTCTGGATATTCATCATTTTTGTAATCATTCATTCTTTCCGGTATCCTGGTCCACTTCTCATCAATTGTCTATGTAGCTCTTTCTTCAACCTTCTTGTTGGTATTTGCATCTTCTTTGTATGAAGTTTCACCCATGCATCCAAGATGTGTTAAGTATTTTGGCACTTGAGATTTTCTTAAGCTCTTCCTCAATGATACAACTTCTTGTTCAAGTTTCTCACAATCTTCTTCTTTCTTCATCATTTGGACATTCTTTACTTCTCCTATTCTTCTTTCTTCTTCGAGTAGAGTTTTCAAGGAAGTATTTTCTTCTCTTAGTTTCTCAAAATTTTCTAATTGTTTCTTCAAGCTTACAATTGTCTTTTCACAACTACCCAATTCACTTCTTAGTTTTCTATGTGTGTCTTTGAGCTTGTTATTTTCAATCTCAACATGCTTCAATTTTTTTAAATTCTCATCTTCTTGTTGAATAATTTTTGCTTCATGGTTTTATTCTTCTTCATTGGACTTTTATTCTTCAGTGTCATCTCTTTCAATCCTTGGATGAGGACATTCAAATTCAACATGTCCTACTCCTTCACAATTAAAGCAAAAGAATTGACCTCTATTTTCTTCTTTGAAATCTGAGATGTTGTAATTTGGTTCAACTTATTCTTGTTCTTTTGCTTCTTCCCTTGCATAAAGGTCTTGTAGCTTGTCCCAAATCTCTTTTGATGATGCACATGATCCCACCTTGGATTTCACTGAATCTATCAATCCATCCAGGATGGTATCTATTTCCAATTTGTTGTTCCTTTTTGCTTCCTTCTGAGATGTAGTCTTTTCTTTCTTCAAAGCATTGTATCCTGAAGCAACTGAGAACCAAACATCTTCCCCAAGAGCTTTCAAGTAAGTTTCCATTATATTACTCCAACATTCAAAATTGCTTCCATCAAATGGTGGAATCCCATTTGGAATTTTGTCTTCCATTTCTTCTTAGGATCTTCCTTCCAGTGGTTAAACTGTATTGAAGGTAACCCACTCTTATACCAATTGTTGATACTATGAGGGGGGTGAATCAGTATTAAGAACAATTTATAACCTTTTTCAACTTATACTTAAATAATTCAACTATATCCAATGAGAAATGAACAATAGTATAAGAGTTACACCAATACACTACAATACACCATGCCGAATATATGAGAAATAATCAATAGTTATTGTTCAAGGGAAGTAATGAATTCCAAAGGTAGCTACAACTTCCAAATGTAAATGGAGCGATAAAACTCCAAGAGAAAGATGCAATCCTCCAATATCAAGAGAGGGTTTAACTCTCCATCCTTGCCCTTTCCTTCCACCCAATAATATATGAGAGATAATAAAAATTTACATTAAATCATCACCATCAACCAACCATCACACAGAACCTGATAATTCTTCCCGAGACTTCTTCAATTTATGAAATTATTCAATTCTTGGAATACTCTACTCTTGTAGATAATATTACTCAATTTATTATCTGAAACATCTCTAAGTTTCACTCCTTGAATCCTCCCCAAAAAGAAGTTATAGAGAGAATGGTAGACCTTGTTCAATTATGGTTTATTCAGGAGACTGCACTTGTACAGAATTCTCCACTCTCAATATTTAACATCAGATTATGAAAATCACACACAATAAACTAAAGTCCGTAATATTTCCAATGCAAGCTGTCCCACTTAATTTGGATTCTCTATGAATAATTTATGACTATTTTACCCAGAACACCTATTTATTGACTAGCTTCAGGACTGGTCAAAAACCCTATCTTCCACAGAGTGTATCTCCATAATTATAGAGAAGCAAGAGATGAAAATTTTACCCCAGGTACCTTGATATGTCTTATCAATACCATAGCAATTTCACCATCTGAATCAATCTATAAAAAAATTTATAGTGAAAATGGTAAGATGACCTGAAAGTAACATACCTTAGAACACATCAGCAAAAGACTTCATCCTCCTTTGAAATCCGGCCTTATTTACTTCTGATTTCCTATGAAATTAGACTTGTGTCTCAAATGAATGTATACTGATATTTATTTATACCATTTATGTCACTTCCTTTTAACATTAGGGCCAACATGACACTTTCTTATTTTGTAATTTTTTTCTTTAATTATCTTCAGGGCCTACATGTACTTCCTTATTCAATTCACTTTGTCATCTTCAAAAATTCATTTCTCCTCAACCATGAGAATCCACATGACGTGCCACATACCATCGAAAACAACATGGTGTATATCATCCATCCATGGGTTTTTTATATGCATGTTTATTGTCCTTCATGTCCAAATACCTTCATCAATCTTGTTGTCCAAAACCCATGACTAGGGTTGACATCAATGACAACAAACAATCTTCCAACATTTTGAAGGAGATTTGTAATATAATTTTAAAGGTTAATTTGCATTTTTTTAATTTTTGGTAAGTGGGTTAATTTTAATATTGTTTCAAAGATGTTAAAAATATTTATGATGACTCAATTTAAATTATAATTTTATGTACACTAAGGAAATAAAGTATCATTGTAGTTAGGATAGTTTGTAAAATATTGAGACTAAGTATCATAAAAAAAATGTCTCCTTCTTAGCTTATAAGTATCATCAAAGTTTCTATTGATTATCATGTGAAAAAGGAAAATAATAATAGACAAATCATCTAGTATGCAGTCCTATAAGCCTAAGGATAAGGAAGAAGTAGGTTCATCAGCTAGAACAGGTAGCCTAGATGAAAATACTAGAACAACCACATCGTGAACATAGTCAACTAAGAGAAACGCAGTACTAAAACAACCGAGGAGGACACCAACCATAGAAAGGACAGGAAGTTGACCACAGACTGGGTAGAAGGAGACAACATAGGCTACAGAATAAAGAGCCCAAGGAACAACAAGTGGGTGCAACCCTCATAGACAACAAAGAATCTCGCACAAGAAAATAAAGTATGAGACGGAAGACCCAAACATGATCCTGATAGAGGATTATGCAGAGCTCATCCTGGACAAGGTCCATGACCAGAGTGAAGAAGTGGTCAAAATTGCAAAGGCGCAATGGGAAGAGAGAAGCAGAAGTGGAACCCCTCCAATAAAAAGCAATGCAAATGATCACACAGTTGGAGGAGGAAAATTAAAGAATTGAACAAACACAAACAAAGGGTGCAACACTAATCCAAGAGGATATCACAACGCAATCAGTGGAGGTGCTAACAGGAAAATTCGTGCAAGTCAAGGCAAGAGGAAGGGAATTAGCAGACAAGTTCCACATTTTAGAGATAGTAGTAGAAGGAGCACGCACTAACTAAGTGGCTCAGGACAAGCCACATGTCAGTGTTGGGGGCCTATTGGGCACAAGCCTATTTTAGGAAATACCCAATTTTGGAAAGAAAAGGGTTAATTTTGGAAAAGAACAACTAGCAAAAAAAGCAGCATGTGCGAGGAAAATTTGCATGCAGAGGACGAAAGAATGCACAGTACGCATGCAGTTATACCTAACCATGTTAGGGTTAGGGTTTTGGAAAAATATTGTAACAACTAATAATATTGCAAGAGAGTATAAATAAGAACCTAGGATGTCTAGGTTGGGGGGTTGTTCTTTTGTTATTATGTTCGGAAGGTTGAAAGTTCCTAGTTCAGTTATAGTTCAGATACATCTTGTAAGTTGTTGAGATGTATAAGAGTCAAGTAGGCTATACATTGAGGGTTAGATCATAGGTTGAGGAGCCTGGTCTGATCTAGTCTGTGTCACATAGGTTGTTGAACCTTTTTCATGATTGTATGATTGGAGATGTAGTGCGTACAACGCCATATTTTTCAAAAAACCTAATAAAAGAGCAGAGAAGCCAGATATTTGTGGACATATCCCATGAGGGGTTGAACCACAGTAAAACATGTGTTATATGTAAAAAAAAAAAATCATGTTTGATTATGTCAGTGATTATTTTATAAATGAATGAATGAATATTTAAAATGAATATGTTAGAATGCATGCATGGCTTAAAAGATGAATGAATCTTAGGAATTAAAAAAGGAATAATCAGATTAGGCATGAAAATATGAAACAAAATCCCATATCCCCACTCATCCCTAGAATGAAAGCACATGAGCATTGCAGTCACCCATAGAACTATCTCGGGTGAGACAACACAATGCACTCTGACTATTGTGTTTCCTTCTAGCTTACGAGGAGGGTCAATAGTTTTAGAGGGTTTTGCTGGAAATTTGTTCATATCTGAACCTGGGTCAACCCAAGTAGATAGAGAAAAATATTAAACCCAACAACATTGTTGATGATCGAATAGTGGGTTTGAACATTAAGTTTTTATGTGGTGGCTTGGACAATAGGTCCTTCATCTTGTTTCTTTCCCATAACGTCAATGTTTCATAATACATTTCCCAAATCTTTGAATACTTATTATCCATAAATAAACTCAGTTATGTCTATTATGGTCTTTAGGTATCCTTGAATCTTGATAAATCAATGTTTAGTATCAATCGTTGCAACTCGTCATCAAATTAGTTTAATGGTATGTGAAACCTTTTCTCTCTCACTTGCTACTTTATTATCTTTATTTGGGGAGGTTCGCTAGTGAAAATTAACTTGTTGAAGATTAATGTAATGAAAAATCAATTCTTGGTAGTCATCGTTGCAACTCATCATCAATTTAGTCTAATGGTGTGTGAGCCCTTTTCTCTCTCACTTGCTACTATATTCTATTTTTTTTACCTTGAGATGAGGGGAGGGTCACTAGTGAAAATTAACTTATTGAAGATTAATGCAATGGAAAATCAATGTTTGGTATCCATTGTTGCAACTCATCATCATTAATGGTGTGTGATCCCTTTTCTCTCTCACTTTCTACTATATTCTCCTTATTTTTACCTTGAGATGAGGGGAGGTTCACCAGTGAAAATGAACTTGTTGAAGATTAATGCAATGAAAAATCAATGTTTGGTACCCATCATTGCAACTGATCATCGATTTAGTGTAATGGTGTTCGATCCATTTTCTTTCTCACTTGATACTCTATTCTCTTTATTTTTACCTTGATATGAGGGGAGGTTCACCAGTGAAAATGAACATATTGAAGATTAATGCAACGAAAAATCAATGTTTAGTATCCATCATTGCAACTCATCATCGATTTAGTCTTAATGGTGTGCGAGCCCTTTTCTTTCTCACTTGCTACTCTATTATCTTTATTTTTACCTTGATATGAGGGGAGATTCACTAGTGAAAACTAACTTGTTGAAGATTAATGCAACTTGTTATATAGTTTTAAGGAAATGTGTAACCTTTTGTCTAATTTTAATGTAACATACTTTATAAGTACAATGTCAATATAACATGTGAATAAGTATGTTCAATAAATATTTTTCAAAAAGTAAACAAATTAAAAATAGAAGTGTAATGTTTATATTTATAAATTATATTTTAATTTATAATCTTTGTAAGTATGGAGAGATCTTCATTTTAAGTTATTTTTTAACTTTGGTTTGATTTAAAAACAAAAGTACAAAGAAGATTTTGCATCTTAATTATTATTATGAATTTTATTTGATATGGAGTTAAGATGGATCTATTAGAAAAAATATCTCACTTGATAAAAAAATGTTATGGTAATAATATAAGAAGTGAAATTGTTGTATAACTACCATACTCATTTAATGGTCTTTGAAATGGAATGTTGCATTGGAATTGAGAGATGGATATATAAGATGAGGCAAGGAGGAAGGAGGATTGTGATCCGATGTGAAACCCAATAGAATAATGGTGATAAAAAATATAGTGAAAAGTTTCCAAAAACAACTAAAGAGTTGAATTATGTGGATGTCTAAGTGGTTAAACTTAATTTAATTCATCGTTTGGATTAATCAACCATTATTTCTTCATTTTAACAAGTATATCCAATTACAACTAGTACTCGTGAACTTTCACAATTACGAAAGTGGTTGAAGAAAGGAATTAGTATTGGAATCGTTGAGGATAAATATGATAGTTAACTAATTGGTCTCAAACAATGTGTCCTCCATCCAATGCCAAAATATCATGTGATTATAGGAATTTTAATCCCTACAATTTGCATATGTATTGTCATCTCTAATTATTATAATTAGCAGATTATTATTTTGGATTCATTCGCCAATTTTTTTTTGGTTTCTTATATTTAGGGGATAGTTGATATTTTTATGGGCATAGTTGAGATATGTTCTCAACCTATCCCTTGTATTTTGCTTAGATAATAGTTTGTAGGATTCAGAGAACTTTTCTCTCCTTAGTATGTTGAGTTAGTTTTCTCATGTAAATATATAAAAGAAATATTCAAGCTCAACAAACATTAGTATGATTTTTTATAATTTCCCTGTGTGTATGAACTTGGCCCATGAGTTGTTGGGTTTCCATATTATTTGGGGTGAAAGTCTAGTCATGGTGGATCGACTAGGTGTAGAATCGACTGATGAGATAAGTCAAAGAAGATGGTTACATTGAGGTCAAAGTGATCAACTAGGTAAGTTGGAAGGAAAAGTGATTAATGAAAAATTCGAAAGGTCAAACAACAAGAGGTCTACTGGAAACCAACTAAAGACTAATGAGAGGTCAACTTGTAATCCGAACAAAGTTGAATGTAACATAATCCCGAGATTCACGGGATTTGAATCCAATAATATGCATGGTTATATATCCATCTTTGGCTGCCATGATTTATGGTTTTTCATGCTATAAAGCCTATAAATATGACACATTGAAATTGTATTAAGTTGATGAATCCTTTAAGAGGATGGTTCTAGTCACGTAGATGTAAACCAACTTGGTTGAAGGGTTGGTCTTGTGTAAAGAAATAAAGTTTGATGGTGATTATGTATTAGGTGTAGACCAAGGTTATTCATGTAACTCTTTATTCTGAATGAATATGACAACAAGAGAGAAATACACTCAAGGAATTTTGGTCTTCCCATTTGGGTTTCTAGGGAAAAATATGTGTGTACTATGTTTGTTATCTGTTTTCTTGTTTAACTTTGGATTCTCTTTTCCTAGTGGATTTAGTTTGGGTGTCTATTTCCTAACATGTGGTATACTATATTAAGTTAAGTCATTTTGAGTGAGATTTGAGCGAATTTTGGATCCAATCTAAACCCTAGGTCTTGTGGGAGTTGTAAGTCAGAGATCTTTAAAGTCGTTCTTGAAAGAATGGGAAGTTGTTCATGGATAGAGAGAAAAAAATTCAATGGCTAGAATTTTGAGCTTTGGAAACTTAAAATTGACTATATCCTTGTATATCAAGAACACTTGGCGATGGTCTATCTAGGTACCATTCTGATAGGTATGTCAAGGGAAGAATGGGAGAAAATTGAAAGAAGAGAACACATTATGATTGGACAAAGAAGGGAACATAGTATGATTGGACCTTTTATTGTTTTTTTGGTGCTTCTAAATGTCTTAGGTGAATAATTGATCAAGAAAAATTATGGGACAAGTTGGGGACCTTGTACTAGTCAAAATCCCTAGTAAACAACTTTTTCCTTTAAAATAAGTTGTGTATTTTGTGGATGAGTGATGGTAGATCAATAACTGGGCAATATTCCAGATATAAAATACTATGCAGAACAAAAATATTTTAGCAAGTATTGGTATTAAAAAAATGAGATAACCAAAACAATATCATATTAATGCCAGAATAACACCAGAAAGAGCACCTTTATTAATGATATAAATGTTCACTTTCCTCTTCAAGGGGGAAACCTCCAGCAGAGCATAGATCTATTAAAATAATATCCAAGAAAAAAATTCCATGCCCTCGACTCTTATTTATACTAAATCTATCTACCAAAAGAACAAGCTAGAGGAAGATCTTCTTGAAGTGGAAGCTTCTATTAGGACTTCTTACATTTGAATTATTATTCCTTATTACTAGGCCTTATTAATATTGTCCGTTATTACATTGAAAATATATGGTTCCACCTACTTGAGGAGTTAGGGAGGTTAGGTCCCTAACATACCCTCCCCCTTGAAAAACAACCTTGTCCTCAAGACTTGACATGGGGAATTTTTTGTAGAATGGTAGTTGGATCCTAGGTGACATCGGCTGGGGTTGTATCTTTCTAGTGTACTAACTCTTCCTTGATGATCCACTGACAAATATATTTCTCACGTTGGTCCACGACTGCTTGTGGTTGCAACCAGATGGAGCCTTCTTCATCCAACTCAAGGAAGTTGGTTTGAGTTTGGAACTTAGTTCCAATCACCTTATTTAAGCATAAGACAAGAAAAACATGATGGATCTTAGAATGACTGGGAAACGCTAACTGATAGGTCACCTTTCCCACATGCTTGAGAACTGTATAAGGACCATAAAATTTGGGCGCCAATTTTCAACAATGTTCAGCCTTGAGTGAAGTCTTGTTATAAGGTTGCAGTCGAAGAAACACATGGTCTCCTTCAACAAATTGATGTTTAGAGTGACCTTGATATGTTTGTTGCTTCGAGTGATTATGATCCATAACCAAATTCTCTTTGAGGGTGCAGAGAATAGTCTCATGAACTGTAAGATTTTGGTCAACTTCTTGGACCTTCGATACACTGGGTATGTATGAGAGAAATGAAGGTGGATTTTGTCCATATACTGCTTCAAAAGGAGTCATGTGAATAGTTGTATGGTAAGAAGTGTTGTACCACCATTCAACTAGTGGTAACCATTGATCCCACTAGTTTTGTCTTTCAGATGCAAAACACCTCAAATATGTTTCCAAACACTTGTTTACAACTTCAGTTTGACCATCATTATAGGGATGATAGACAGTGCTGAGATGCAATTGGGTTCCATGTAGATTGAATAGTTCTTGCCAAAAATTGTTGGTGAAAGTGGGATATCAATCAGAAACAATATAATGAGGCATGCCATGAAGATTGAAGACATGATCCATGAAAATTTGAGCCACGATGGAGGTGGTAAATGGTTGTTGAAGAGCAAAAAAATGGGCATACTTGGAAAGAAGATAAAATACCACCATGATGACTGACTTATTTCCTGATTTAGGCAATCCAATAATGAAATCCATAGAGTTATCCCTCCAAAGAGTGGGTGGAATCGACAACGGTTGTAGTGTTCCAGATGATTTGATCATTTCTCCCTTCTTGCATTGACAAACATCACATTCCACCACAAAAGTGTGAACATCCTATTTCATACCACTCTAGGAAAAAGAATGTTTGACCCATTCATAGGTTTTGGTAAAACTTGAGTGCCCCACTATGGGTGCAACATGAAGCACATAAAGCACCATGGATTTAAGTTGTGAATTTTTACTTAAATACAGATGGCCTTTGTAGTGAAGCTCATCATTGTGCCAAGAGTACCCTAGGGAAATTGGAGAATTGGATTGCAATTGTTGGATCAAATGCAAAATTTTGGGATCTTGTAGCCATTCGTAGCAAACAACTTGGAGCCAATATGGTACAATGAAGGAGAGGGAAAAATGGACCCTTCATCTTCATATTTTCTTGAAAGTGTGTCAACAACCACCTTGTATTTCCCTTCCTTGTAAATGATCTCATAATCATATCCAAACATCTTAGTCATACCGGGGATGAAGGACGTTGCTCCATAAAATACTTGAGGCTCTGATGATCTATCATAATTTGGAAATGTTTCCCTAATAGATAAGGGCACCAGAGGTCCATTGCATGTTGAATATCAAACATTTCCTTTTCATATATTGATTGGCCCAAATGTCTCTCTAACAATTATTTTCTATTAAAGGCCAAAGGTCAGCCATATTGCATAAGGACTGATCCAATTCCTCTCCCAAAAGCATCACATTCCAGGACAAAGGTCTTTGTGAAGTCAGGAAGGGCCAGGACAAGAGTGGTGCACATAGCCTCCTTCAAGGCTTGAAAGGCTTGATCAATTGCAAGAGTCCATGTGAAAGAATTCATTTTAAGGAGAGAAGTGACAGGAGCCACAATCTTTCCATAATTCTTAACAAACTTGCGATAATAGCATGTTAAGCCTAGAAAACAACACAAGATTTTGAGATTCTTGGGGTGAGGCCAATCCTGCATAGATTCAATCTTCTTAGGATCCACCCTGACACCTGCCTTACCAACAATATGACCCAATTACTCTACTTTCGAGGATCCAAAAGCACATTTAGATTATTTGAGGAAAATTTGGTGCTGAGAGAGTAGATGAAGAACTCAATCCACATGAGAAAGGTGGGTTATCCAGGTTTTACTATAGAAGATAATAGCATCAAAGAAAACTAAGACAAAATGATGGAGAAAAGGACAGAAGACATGATTCATGAGACTTTGGAAAGTGGAGGGAGAATTACACAATACAAAGGGCATGACCAAGAACTCATAGTGGCCCTCATGAGCTCAAAATTAAGTCTTAGGGATGTCATCCTCTTTCATACATATATGGTGATATCCAAAATTAAGATCAAGTTTAGTAAAGAACTAGGCACCACTAAATTCATCCAAGAGATCATCAATGGCAGGAAAGAGAAATTTGTCTTTGATGGTGAGTTTTTTGAGGGCACAAAATTCATGACACATGTGCCAAGAGCCTTATTTATTAAGTACCATGACCACAGGGGAAGAGTAGGGGATAGTACTAGGATGCATAATTCCTACGTTAAGAAATTATTGAACAATTTTCTCAATTTCATTTTTCTGGGCAAAGGGATGACGATAGGGATGGACATTGGGGGGAAGGCTTCTAGGGACAAGGGGAATGGAATGATCTTGAAAAACATGGGAAGGAGGAAGGCCATGGGGTGTGTAAAAAATAGCTTTATGTTTGGAGAGGATGGATTGGAGGCCAGGAGGCACATAGGGTATTGTAGTGGTGTGAATGGAATGGAGTTGTGCAACAATGTTAGAATGACCTTTTTCGAGGAGATTTTCCATGTGATGGGAACCGATAATTTCAGGGGAAACTATTGTGATTCCTTGGAACTTATATTGATGGCCCTCGTGGTTGAATTTCATGGGTAATTCCTTAAAATCCATGAGAATGGGGCATAGATTCCTTATCCATTCGACACCTAATACAATATCACAAACACCCATGTCGATAGAAAACATATGATATTTCAGGTGGAATTAACCAATTTGGAGATGTACATTTTCACAACACCCAACACATTTCATGGACCCACCTTTGGCAATAACAACTTTAAATTTGTTGACTTCTCAGATATAGAAATTGGTTTCTTGGGAAATGTGGCGATGAATAATATTATGGGTGCTTCCACTGTCAACTATGATGATGAACTTCCTATGCTTAATGTAACCAATTAGCTTGAGGATTTGGGGAGCAAAGAAGCCAATGAGATCATTAAGGGAAATGACTCGTTCAACTTCTGGAGTGTCGGAGGGTGGACTCATGTCAATGGGTTCAGGTGACTCAGCCATAGGGGGAGCCTCGAAATCTTCTTCAGAAACATCCTCAGAGATGTCCATAAAAATATTTTTTTCCTTACACTTGTGCCCAAGAAAATATTTTTCATCACAATTATCAAAGGCCTTTGATTTGGCATTTAACCATTTCTTCCTGGATCAATTTCTGGATCTTTAGTGGAGCTAAAGGAGGAGGGGGGGTGATGGTTTTAGGGTGAGGAGTGAAGGAGGTTTTTCTATTTTGATAAGATACCACTTGTTGTGATTCCTTAGATATTTTAGTAGCTTCCACACAACTTTGAGGGCGAGCCATGAGGATGTGGGCAAAAATCTCATCCTTGAGGCCACTAATAAATCATTCTCAAAAAAATACATCAAGCATGCCCTTTGGGTGGAAATCCAAGCATTCAAAAGAATCTATAAAGTCTTCCACTATTCCATATTATTTCAACTTTGTCAAACAACATAATTGGTTGGTGTCAGTGTCAAAATATTCATAAATCTCTACCATAAATTGTGTCCAAGCCACATACCCTTGGCAGACATTTTTTCTCCATTGCCTACTTTCTTGATCTAGATGGAGAACACCATACCGTAGTTTTTACAACTCATTTTTAATGTCATACAAAGAGAAATAATGTTCCATTTGAGTTACCCAACTGGTGGGATCTAAGTCGTCAAATTTGTTCACATCCACGCGTAGAAGGTGTAGGTCATGCTGAAAGTGATGGGGCTGAAAATTCTGGGAGTTGGAGGAAGTTTCACCTTCAGGGAGCAAAGGTGGGTCAGAGGAGGCAAGGTCAGTAGGGATATTCATCTTAGCACAAATCATTCTAGTGAAGGATGAATCTTATTAGAGAGGTATTGTTTGATGGTTTCTATTTTGGCATCTATGGAGGAATGCATATTTTTATTGATGGTGGAAATATTGGCACTGAATTGTCGTCCTTTATGTTGGGTCTCTGTGAAATCAAAGGATAAGGAAGTGAGACGGGCTTCCAAGTATTGGCGACATGTGTGGGCCATGATGAAGGAGGAAAATAGAAAGGGATGAGTGGGACCATACAGAAAAGGGGTTATGGGTGAAGGGTATCGTGATGATCAGGGAGGTGAGGAGAATCCAATGGGTTTAAGCCTAAATAAGGGGGTCGAAAGGGGTTCATCTCTATGGGGAAAAAATTGATGAAAAATGACATGTATGACTGTGATCAGGGAGAAGAGAGGAATCTAATGGGGTAGGTATAGAATAATGGTTCGAGCAAGATCCAGAATAATGGGTTTTCCCTGTATTGTATCTCTCTAATTTATGTGTGGGGTCCAACAGTAGTACTCGGCCCAATATCTTAGGGCACCAAATTAGGAGGATAGATCATGCCCTTAGTCTTACTAATCGACTACCCATGTAATATAGATTACCTTCCTGAGTGTTTTTCTCAGTGGAACTATAGTAGTGAGGCATTTGATCGGTTTATCTATGAGGGGCTTTAGGATATCTAGGTTGATCCATATATAGGTGTTGTCTAATGTGCTACCACTCAAAGGGGTACCAACAGGTGTTAAAACATTGGTCAACATATGTGCACTTAAAAACTACTTGTATTTCCTATGTGTATGACTCCCCAACTGCGGGTTTATGCACGTAACGACAGATCTTTGTAGCTAAAAGACGTCAGAATATGTATCTACCCTAAAAAAAAAAAATTACCCCACAAGCCTTGCCATGGAAAGAGATCTAATACCACTTGAAATATTCCAGATATGAAATAATATGCATAACATAAATATTTTAGCAAGTACTGATAGAACAACAATGAGATAACTAGAACAATATCATATTAATACCAGAATAACACTAGAAAGAGCACCTTTATTAATGATAGCAATGTTCACTTGCCTCTTCAAGGGGGAAACCTCCAACAGAGAAGATATCTATTACAATAATCTCCAAGAAAAAAATTATCATGCCTTCGACTCCTATTTATACTAAATATATCTACCAAAATAAAATCTGGAGAAAGATATTCTAAAAGTGAAATCTTTTATTAGGTATTCTTACAATTGACTTATTCTTCCTTATTACTAGGCCTTATTAATATTGTCCTTTATTACATGGAAACTATATTATTCTACCTACTTGAGGAGTTAGGGAGGTTAGGTCCCTAACAAACTAATAATTTTGAATGCATTCAATATTGTAATAGGCCAGTTATCAGTCGTGGTTATTAAAAAAATTAAGGAGGATAAATCTATTATCCTATTATGTTTTTTTCCAGACTCTCGAGAAAACTTTGTCATGGCTATAGGGAGTAATTCGACCATGTTAACACTAGATGAAATGATTTCATCTCTATTATTAGAAGAAATGAGATATAATAACATGGGAGGATCGACCAAATATTCCTTAATGGTGAGAGGTCGATAAATTGACATAGATAAAGGAAAATTCTCTAGTAGAAATTTTAAGTCGAAGGGTAGATCTAAATCCCCATTTCAGTGGATGAGAAGATGGTGGAAATGCAAAAAATATAGGAATTACAAAAGGAACTACAAGTTGAAGGAAACAAAATTTAGTACAGGATATGACAAGAAGCATTTGATTGAGATAAATAATATTCTAAATAAAGAAGGCGATGTGTATATGGCGTTGACTAATACACTACCTGATCAGGATGTTTAGTTATCAACTGAGGAGTGTCTATTCATATGACACCTCATAGAGAATGGTTATACAAATATGATAAATATGAAGGAGAAGATGTGTTCTTGGGGGACTAATCGACAACTAAAATTTTTGAATGGGGAAGAGTCCAATTGATACTGCGGGATGAGAGGAGTAGAAACATTACGAGTGTGTTACATATTTCAGGTTTGGAAAGAAACCTGATATCTTTCAGCAATATAAGTGATGCAAGTGTGCACACTCTATTTCAGAAGGATACATGAAAAATGGCCAAGGGAGCGATGGTGTTAATGAAAGGAGTTCAGATTAGAACTCTATACAATTTGTTATGGAATGTCGAATTGTCTAGATGCAACAAAATTGTTGTTGTTGAAGTCGGCTCGACTTCAAATTGACTCAAATAAACTGAGGCTAATTCAACACAAACCAACTCGATTGTTCTTCGTCAAGCTGAATTGAACATGTTATAACACCAAAGTATGGGACACATTGGAGAAAAAGGACTTTGAGCTGTAATTTGGAAGGTATGGTCGAAGGTTTTCCTAATTGTAATTTGGAAGTCAATTTTTGTGAACATTGCATATATGGAAAGAAAAATTGGGTTAGTTTCCAATTTAGGGTGACAAGGAAAAAGGGGATTCTAGAATTGATTCGCAGTGATGTGTTTGGGCTTGTAACAGTCCCTTCACTTGGTGGATCCTTGTATTATGTCTCCTTCATATATGACTTTTCTAGGAAGACATGATATATTTCCCGAGGAAGAAATCAAATATTTTCAAGAAATCAAAGAGTGAAATATCTTGTGGAAAATTGGATAGATAATAATATCAAGGTGATGATATATGATAATGTTGGATAATTTTATGGAAAGGATTTTGAGAACTTTTGTAGGTAGTGCGCACAACATGCCAAAATACCACACCATATACCCCACAATAAAATGGATTCGTTGGAAGAATGAATATAATGTTGATGGAAAAGGTAAGGAGGATGATCAATGGTGCAAGGCTCCAACAATAATTCTGGGTAGAGGCATTCAACACTACAAAATATATTATAAATAGGCCTCCTTTTTCGATGATAATCGACTTGGCTCCACATGATGTATGGTTTGGTAAGAATATTTCACTTTCACATCTCAAAATATTTGGTTGTGATGCACTTGTGCATGTTCCCATGGAAAAGAGGAAAATGTTGGACAAGAAGGCATTCAAGTGTATTTTCATTGGGTACAAGGATGGAATGAAATGATATAAGATATGGTATCCTCAAGGAAAATAGTGTATAGTCAAGAATGTGTTCTTTAGGGAAGTTGGTGGAACTTTCGAGTATGAAGGAGTTCAAATAGAGAAAGTTCCATAGAAGGTGAGGTTTGAGATAATCAGTGAATAAGATGATTCAGATGATTCGAATTAATTAGATGAAGAGGTGGAAAAACCAAATTCAGTTGTAAGGATGTTTGAATGAGTAAGAAAACCAGTTGAAAGGTATAGTCTACCTGATTTCTATTCTTCATTTGTGTTAATTTTCAATGATGAGGATCCCAAGTCATATAGGGAGGAAATCAATTCGATAGAGGGTAAGTTATAGAACACCATGGTCAAATAGATGGAATCCTTGCACAAGGATGAGACTTGGGACTTGGTTGAATTACCTAGTGGAAGAAAAAGTGTTGGTAGAAAGTAGGTTTTCAAGAAAATGTTGAATTCAATAGATCAAGCCAAGAAAACCAAAGCTTCATTGGTAACGAAGGGATATTCCCAAGTCAAGGGAGTTGACTTTGGTGATATTTGTTCCCATGATACAAAATTAAATTCCATTAGAGTACTAATGTCTCTAGCTACAACATTTGATAATGAGATAGAGAAAATGGATGAGAAGACAACATTCCTACATGGGGACTTGGAAGAATAGATCTACATGAAACAACTTGAAGGATTTGCAGTAAAGGGAAAGAAATGTCTAGTGTGCAAGTTGGAAATGTCTCTTTATGGTCTAAATCCATCACTAAGGATGTGGTACCAAAAGTTTGACACATATATCCTTAGTTTGGGATTTTTGAGAAGAAAGGATGATCATTATGTATGTTCCAAGGAAGAAGATGGGAATTTCATATATGTAGAATGTAACGACCCTTGATTATAAATTATAATTAATTTAATAATGTAATCCTAAAAGATTAGCTAAACTATATTTATTTATTAAAATAACCTTAACTAATTATTTGTTATTAATTAGTTATTCTTGATTATGATTAATTTAAGTATTATTAACTCATTAATCAATATGGTAAATAAATAAAGGTGGATAATAAAATATATTATTAATTTAAGTTACGTTCCCGAAAATGGAAGCATTTAATAAATGGGATAAGATATTTAATAATGGGATAAGATATTTAATAAATCGGATAAGATATTTAATAATGGGATAAGATATTTAATAAATGGGATAAGATATTTAATAATGGGATAATATATTAGGTAAGGGAGTAAATGAAGGGAAGTCGATGAAGGAGGGATAAGGAGGGGGGAAAGGAGTTTGGGGGGGGATTATGCTACGGGAGTTGGGGATGAATTTTGGAGCGGGGAATTGGAAAATTGAAACTTGGAGTGGAATTTACACAGTGTACCGGGGGTTGCTGGGGGTTTTGGGCTCGGAGGGCTAGGATATTCGTTGATATCCTAGGGCTAGGAGCTAACTAGTCGGCAGGGAGGTCGGTTTTGGGTAAGTGTTCTAAAGAAGCGGGAAGGAAGCAAGCTGCGGACAACAAGAAGGATTATTAGCATCAAAGTTAAGGTATTTAATTCAAATTTATGCATTGTTTAATTAGATTTATTACTCATTGATAAATTTTACTTGTGTAAGTGTTGAGAAAATTTGGAATTATTATTCTTCTATAAACCTAGTAGAATTACTGTACATTTGGTAGAATTACTAGCGGTTAATTTAAAATCGGTCTTTACATTTGGTATCAGAGTCGTAGTTGAAACACTAGAGCCTGAAGGGCCAAAGTCCCTCCCGCCTAACCTGCAAACCAAACTAAACGCACTATTAATTGATTATATAAACAAATCTAAAAATATATATATAAATGAAATACTAATTGAAAATGTAAAAAAAAAAAAAAAAGAACTTTGCTCCCTTTATTTCACTGTCCTCCTATATTACATAGTAAGTAGATAGATTAGTAATGGTGGCATATTTTACCGTGCATTTGATTAACCAAACATCTCTACCATATAAAAAAAAAATTATTAATAATCTTTCAACTTTACTACTGCATTTTTTTAGAATATCAAAGGCAACCATGTTAGCCAGAGTGTTCTCAGTTCAAAATTTCAAAAAAAATAAATAAATAAATAAAAATAAATAAATAGATAAAATTGGCCATCGATCAGTTGGAAACCCAATCAAGCCTACAGTTTGTTTGATCCATTTTAATTATTTGGACTGTGTTTTGCACAGTGACCGCCTTTCAGTTTTAAGATATACACCGATCCACTAAAAGACCCAGTTATAAAAAAAAATTATTATTAAAAGAATACAACTTTCTTATACTGATTAGTTGACACCCTAGACTGGAAATTCCGAGTTTTCAATATTTGAAACCGTACATCAAGCAATGCGAATTCGCTTCAATTTTTTTTGAAACCCAGAATGGGTAATTCATGGGGGTTTGATTACCTAAATCCCTAAATTAAAAATTCCAGGAAATTATTATCTCTCAAAACCTAGAAACTGAACTGCTATAGAACGGCGGATTACAAATAGCAGAGCCATGAATTTACTAGTGGAAATTAAAGAAGGAAAAACAAAAAAAAATCGGATCCATTAACTCACAGTTTTAATTTGACCTAATGTAAATGGGAGCAGGAGTGGGGTCCATTGGAAACACTGCTCTCCCCGTGGTCACCTGGCATAGAATGATCCTCTGATACACCTTTTCCTTTTTGGCTGGGGTTCTTGGGATCACTGTCGTCATCGCTGTCATATTCGTCGAAGGACTTGTGTTGTGGAAAACGCAGCACTTCTTGGAGCTCTTCTGGTTCATGAACTCATTGTTGACGGTGCCTTCCTTCCTTGTGATCTTCTTGCGGCGGGGGACCAGAAGAAACTTTAAAACCTGTTGCGGTGAACCTTCCTCAACTGTGATGGTGGTAGTGGAAGATGAGCCAGTCCCGACGGCAGCCATTAACGCCATACTGATGTCCAAGCTATGAAGCTTCTCCGCTGATATAACCCATCCCAATCAACTCCACGTTCTTCATGAATGGTATCTTGAACTACATAACCGCGATCCAGCGGCAACTTCACCAGCCATGAGGCGATGAATCCCAGGGATATAAAGTCGATAATCAAAACCCAACACTAAGCCAAAGACACGCACCAAGCCCCCAAGGAAGCATAGAGTGCACCATACGTCAATTCACACTACACGGGAGCAAGATATTAAAGTACGCCCTTGTAACGCAGACCATGTTGCGGTATTGATCGATTGATCTGCTGGGTGGGGTGAACAGAGAATTCCTTCTCTGGCTTGGCTGCATATTCTATAGTAAAGGAAGCTTTGTAAAGACGAGAAACAAAGGGATTTTACCCGCTCAAAAGCTCTGGCTTCCAAGCAGCAAGAATGAGGATGAGTAATGCTGCTATTCGGCATGTTACTTAGCGCACTTGAATGAAACATCAGTTGATTCGGTTGGCTCAGCAACAACAGTTGATTCGGTTGGTTCAGTTGAGGCACCACCTGTATAAGATCGACCCGTATCAATCATAAACCAGTTGTTGGCTGACTTCACCGAAGAATTCCTGCTGCGAACATTCTAAAAGATAGACCGCCAAACCCCCAGTAATGAAGAACCCCAATATTAAAATCTACAGTCCAGCAGTAAAAGGCTTCAGAAAGTCAAAGCCGAGACTAATGTGATCCTCGACCAGAGGAACTAGAGTGAGTAGACCAGAATATATGAACGGTTGTGTAAATAGTACTTCATGGGCACGGTTGGCTATGATGGTCACGTCTCCTACAACTACATCAACTTCCTGAAGTACTTTGCAAATCCTGGCAGCTGCCGCCATTGGAAGAGAAAAATTCTCCTCCTCATCCTCTACTTCATCTGTGAATATACGATTACATGCCTTTTTTTTACTTGACCCTCACACGGAAAACACAAATCTTGAGGAACGGTTCCGGATCCTCATCGACTTCTCTCTTTCCTGCACAGATAGCAATCCATGACCAACCAAAGCTTGGAGAAAATGGATGCCAACGGAAGTGAAAAGAATGAATGGGAGGAGTGCCCATGTTACAGAATGCAAAAGCATTGTGAGCCGAGCATTTGCGAAGGAGCCAAGCAGCGAGCCTGCCGAGAAGGAGGTGGACTAACACGTGGGACGCATGCAAGCCCCATGTTTCCTACTTGTGAGTCTTAGGGAAAGTGGCAATCCTCACCCTACCAATAGTTTTTTTTTATTTGCTTAATTTTAATTTAGTTGTAACATTATATGTTAAATTATTTATTAATTTTTTCTTTATATGTTTTTTTTTTATTTGTTTAAGTTGAGAAATATTATATTATTTGATAAAATTAAAAAAACAAAAAAAACAAAAACAAAAAAAAACAAATCAAAGATTAAATTAAAGTATAATAATGAAGATAATAAAGTTAATAAAGTTTAAGTAATAAGTTAATTAAAATATTAATAACGTTTAATTAATAAGTTAATTAAAATATTAGTTAAGTTTGAATAATATAAAAAAAAAATTATGATTCCACGGGAGTCGAACCCTGGACCTCCTCCCACCGTGAAAGTTTTAACAAAGTTCGCCCTACCAACGCGCCATGCGTTGTTTCTTTTACAAGTAATTTCACAAATAAATACTTTAACTGTCATACCCAAGACCACATGCCAAGCTATCAAGTGTCTTTTAGAGCCATACAAGTCACATGCCAAGCTATCAAGCGCCAAAGACATAAATGGAGGAGCCCACAAAGGGACGTATATGCTCAACGCGGCGTATTACGAAGAACACTAACGTCGAAAGGTACATAGCGCGGGTGTATGCATATCGGCATAAATTAATAAACATAAGGTCGGGAGTCATTTTTAATCAAGTTGTAAGCGTAAATTAAAAGGGCTCAGACTAGGACAAGCGGGAAGGAGGCGGCATATGCACTAGGAGCGTAAGCATAGAGGCGCAAGGCTAATGTAGCTATAGGGCAGAAAACCAATAGTTGTTTTCATAGGGGCGAAGAAACGAAGCTTAGATGCTTAGACCTAACCCTAACCTAGCCAATCCCCTAATGGAGTAACGTCTGTTTACAGACAAGTAAAGAAAACTTACGCCTAACCTTGTTTCTAGTTTGAGTAGCACCAATTTGAGACATCCTGGAACTCACCCTGACAACTTTGGTTGATGCAGGTCAAAGCACACAAGATGGTTAGGACTCGAGGGAGTCGAGGCAGGGGAGCGTCGTCACAAGCACCGCCAACACCGCCAGCGCCACCACCACCATCGCCCAAACTAGCCCTCATACTGCGCTCGTTGGAAGCCATCAATGAGACTTTAAAGGGGCGACAACCGACAGGGACTGAAGTGGAACCCCCACCGTCTAGAACGGGTAATCCAGAAGCGTCAAGGGATTCAGGGGGAGGACATCCACCTGAAGACATCACACAAGAATTGCAGAAGATCAAACTTCTGGAGTTCGCCGGAGGTCGTGCCAGTGAACACGCAGAAGCATGGTTGGAAGGCATGACCAGGTGTTTTGCCCTAAGGGACTATGCATCCAACTCAAAGGCAAAGATCACCATTTTTCAGTTAAGGGACAGCGCCTTGAACTGGTGGGGTAACCTGGAAAGACAACTGCACCTTACCCTAGACACGGTATCTTGGGAACGTTTCGAGGAGAGGTTCAGGAGGAAATATCTACCGACGTACTACGAGGAACAACAGGTTGGGGCATTTCATGCCTTAGTACAGGGAAACAAAATGGTAGAAGAATATGAGATCAGGTTTATGGAACTGGTCAAATATGTGTCGTATATGGATAGTGACCAACGACAGGAAGAGCGCTTCATCTATGGATTGAACCCTAGGATAAGAGCTATGGTGAGGATGTGGAAGCCGTCTTCAGTAGCGGAGGCGGTGGAAAGTGCGCATTACGTGGAAGAACATATGAACTTGACTGGGGGTGTAAGATCGACATTTCCGCATCGCCCTGGATTCGTAGGAAATGCCCCATGGACATTTCCTAGGGGAGGGGGCTCAAGGCCACCGCCTTAGGGTAACAGATTCGCGCCAAGGATAGTAGCTACAAGGATTTCAATGGCAGCGAGTGCAGCATCTCGTTCATCACCAACGGTGTAGACAGGACCACGACCATCTCAGGGAACAGTGAATAGGGGCAGGGGTTCCAGGGGAAGGAACTCATTTAGGAATCAGTCACATAACAGTGCACCGGTTCAATCTTGTATTTCCTATTGGAGATGCGAAGGACCCCATTATGAACGGGACTGTCCAGAGTTACAATCAAGGTTCGTGCATAGAGAAGGAAAGGCGTCGATGGGGAGAGAAAGTAGCAGCCACCATATTTATGCAGCAGTTAATAACCGCCAGGCCGAACATCAATCCACGGTGGTGGAGTCATCAGGTACGCTAAATCATATCAATATAAGATTTTTTTTTATTCTGGTGCAACAGATAGTTTCATTTCACCATCTGCATTAGAAAAAAGTGGGTTGGCAGCCTACGAGGACGACGACTTTAAACAAGTCAAGATGGCTTCGGGGGAAAAACAAGCAGTAGGACCTAGTGTCGATAATTGTATAGTAGACCTGGGAGTGTGTACTACCAGGTTGAAGGTATACGTCACTGCTCTTGGGGTATATAACCTAATCATTGGAATGGATTGGTTAGCAGCTCATAGAGCTTTGGTAGATTGCTTCGCAAAGAGGGTGCTTTGTGTTGATGATGAAGGAAGACCAATAGAGATCGAGGGTGTACAGAGAAAAGTGTCGCTACGCTTTATATCCACTATGAAGGTTAAGCGATTCTTGAGGCAAGGGTGTCGACTTTATGTAGTGGAAGCAGTGAATGAAAGGAAGGGACCCTCATTGGATTAGTACCCGGTATTGTCAGAATTTCAGGATGTTTTCCCAAACGAGTTACCAGGGTTACCTCCTGAGAGAGAGCTTGATTTTACCATTGAGCTAAAACCTGGTGCAGAACCAATATCCAAGACTCTGTATCGGATGACAGCACCAGAACTTTGTGAGTTGCAAATGCAGTTGAAGGAGTTACTGGACTTAGGGCTAATAAGGCCTATTGTCTCACCTTGGGGCGCACCGGTAATTTTTATAAAGAAGAAGGATGGATCCTTATGACTGTGTATAGACTACAGGGACTTGAACTGTGCTACAGTGAAAAATAGGTACCCGATGCCGCGAATAGATGACCTCTTCGACCAGATGAAAGGAGCAGCAGTATTCTCAAAGATCGATTTGTGATCAGGGTATCATCAATTAAGGATTAAGGAAGGTGATATCCCAAAAATGGCCTTTCGAACTCGGTTTGGACATTACGAGTTTGTTGTAGTACCTTTCGGATTGACCAATGCGCCAACAGTATTCATGAGCCTCATGAACGACGTATTCCGAAAGTACTTAGACCGTTTTGTACAAGTCTTTTTAGACGACATCCTCATCTATTCCAAGAATGAAAGAGAACACGAGGAACACTTGTGAATAGTGTTGTCCTACCTAAGAGAGAACAAATTGTATGGGAAGCTGTCGAAGTGTTCCTTCTTCCAAAAAGAGATCCACTATTTAGGTCATATCATTTCCGACGAAGGAATCTCTGTGAACCCAGAAAAGGTAAAGGCCATTATGGAATGGCCAGTGCTGAAAAATGCCCATGAGGTGAGGAGCTTCATGGGGCTAGCAGGTTATTACCGGAGATTTGTAGAAGGATTCTCAAAAATAGCGAAACCCATCACCACTTTGCAACACAAGGGGGTCAGGTATGAATGGACAGAAGAATGTGATAGTGCATTCATTGAGCTTAAGAGGTTACTAACTAGTGCGCCAATTCTATGAGTGTCAGATATGGAAAAGGACTTCACAGTCTGCATGGATGCCTCGAAGCAAGGGTTGGGAGCCATACTAATGCAGGATGGAGGAGTGATAGCTTTTGCATCAAGGAAGTTGAAGAAACATGAGGAGCTATACGCAACTCATGATTTAGAGTTGGTAGTTGTAATGCTAGCTCTGAAACTTTGGAGGCACTATCTTGATGGGCGAAACTTTGAGCTCAAAACAAACCATCAAAGTTTAAAACATCTCTTCACTCAAAGAGATCTGAATTCCAGGCAAAGGTGATGGAGTGAGTTTATGAGTGAGTACGATTTTGGTATATCATACATCAAGGGAAAGGAAAATGTGGTCGCAGATGACTTGAGTAGGAGACCACGAATCTTCTCCTTGGTACCCTTAAAGGTCAATATGAGGGAACATGTATTGACACAACTCCTTCGAGACAATTGGTATTTGCAGGTCACTTCAAACCTCTAGAGCGGGAGGCAGTTAGTTCCAAAGTATGAAGGATACAACCTGGAAACAGACGGACTGTTAAGATATCAAGGAAGGATGTACATCCCGGAGAATGGGGATATTCGAAGCATCATACTAAAGGAAGCCCATAGATCACTTTATTGTGCGCATCCGGGTGTGAAAAAGATGTACGCAGATATGAAGAAGCTCTTCTTCTGGGTGGGCATGAAGCGTGATGTAGTCCATTTCATCGCCAAATGCCTAGAATGTCAACAGGTGAAAGCCGACCACCATCACCCAGCAGACCTCCTACAACCACATGATGTTCCTATGTCCAAGTGGGAAGTCATCTCTATGGATTTTGTTGTGGGGTTGCCGCTCACATCCCATAGACACAATGCCATTCTTGTGATAGTGGATAAGTTAACCAAGAGTGCTCATTTTATTCCGGTTAGAGACACTTACGATGTCACTGATGTGGCACGTGTGTTTGTAAGCGAGGTTATCCATTTGCATGGGATACCCAAGAAGATCATTTCAGATAGGGACTCCAGATTTACTTCTAGGTTTTGGACAAGTTTATAGTTAGCATTGGGGACTCAGTTGAACTTAAGCACAACTTATTATCCTGAAACGGATGGGTAGACTGAGAGGGTAAATCAAGTCATGGAAGAGATGCTTAGGATGTATGTAATGGATAATCAAACCCAGTGGGAGAAGTACCTACCTTTAGTAGAGTTTGCCTACAATAACAATTATCATAGTTCCATTGGAATGCCACCCTACGAAGATTTGTACGGGAGGCCATGCAGAACGCCATTGAGTTGGGATAGACTAGAAGACAGAGTAACAGTGGGGCCATAACTGATTCAAGAAATGGAGGAACAAGTTATTCAGATTAGGCAGAGATTAAAGGAACCACAGGATAGGCAGAAAAGCTATGCAGATGCACACAGGACCGATCGAAGTTATGAAGTGGGAGACCAGGTTTTCATTCGTATCAGACCTAATAAGAGTACCATACGGTTCGGAAAGGGGACAAAGTTGTCACCTCGGTTTATAGGACCATTTAGGATTCAAGAGAAAATTGGACCCGTTGCCTATCGTCTCGTACTGCCACCCCACTTGCATAAAACTCATAATGTATTTCATCTATCTGTTTTACGTCATTATGTTGTTGATGAATCACATAAACTAAATTGGAAGGAATTGCAGGTATCGAACGTGGGAACCCTCACGGTAGAACCGTTACGTATATTGGACCGTAGAGTCCGACAGCTCAGGAACCGTCTAGTAGACCAAGTTAAGGTCCAGTGGGACAAGTATAGTCCAGGATCTGCTACTTGGGAAGATGTTGAGACACTACGGCGAGACTATCCCTCACTATTTTGACCACCTCGAGAACATGTTTCTCGAAGGTGGGGTGTATGTAACACCACCTTTTGACTTAGACACACAGGATTACTTGAGGCCTATATACTTTATTTACTAAGTCACAATGACACTATTAAGTGATACTCTTAAACTTTAAAATTTATGAACTTTTATGAATGTTTAAATGTTATTGATGACGATGTATATGATTCGATCTACTACGTGCATGTAAATTTTATGAATGTTTAAATGTTATTTAATGATGATGTATGTAATGCGATCTATTATGTGAATGTAAACTTTATGAATGTTTAAATGTTATTGATGATGATGTATATGCTGCGACACATTGTG
>ML788840.1:736697-774343 GCA_009831015.1 Picea engelmannii
CATGCATCATCATCAATAACACTTAAACATTCGTTAGGGTTCATAAATTTTAAAGTTTGAGTGTATTACTTAATAGTTTCACTGTGACTAGAAAATGAAGTATATAGTCCTCAAGTAGTCCTGGTTGTCTAAGTCAAAAGGTGCTGTTACATACACCCCACCTTCGAGAAACATGTTCTCGAGGTGGTCAAAATAGTGAGGGATAATCTCATCGTAGTGTCTCAGCATCTTCCCAAGTAGCAGATCATGGACTATACTTGTCCCACTGGACCTGATTATCCATTACATACATCCTAAACATGTCTTCCATGACTTGATTTACTCTCTTAGTCTGCCCATCTGTTTCAGGATGATAAGTTGTGCTTAAGTTCAACTGAGTTCCTAACGTTGACTGTAAACTTGTCCAAAACCTAGAAGTGAATCTGGAGTCCCTATCTGAAATGACCTTCTTAGGTTTCCCGTGCAAACGGATTACCTCATGTTTCATAATTATTTATAATAATAATAATCTCATTTAAGGTCACAGCCTAACCAAACACCAAATTGATGTATGAGGCCCCCCTCGTTTCTAGGGCAAGAACTACCCTCCATGCATCAATTTGACTACCAAGCCTACAGAGGTGTACATACCCTAGCGTCTTCCAGATTCAAACCTATGTTCATGACCCTCATACCATACCTTCACTCTTATTAAATGTATGTCGCTATATTACGCATAGCAATGACCATTTTGGGGTTAAAAAGGTTGTTTAAGAAAGACAAAGATCATAGGTGTAGGTTAATAGGAAAATCTTAATAAGTATGCAGTCATCTCTACTGCCTCCACCTTTATGGGGTTGGTAATACAAAGCCTCAAATATTTGGAAATATAGAATGACGATATGAACGTGCAATTGCCTATCTATATGCAGTGAACTGGGAAATGTAGGACAGTGGTGAACTACAATGGATACACTCTGATTCATGTAATAAAATAAAATAAAGAGAAATTAATGGAGGGCACGCCAGAGATCTGTGGTTTGAATCATGCGGCTACCAAATTATTCCAAGGGCATCCTGAAATTTGGGATTCAACAATGGTGGTCTTGTGAGTCAATGCTCTAGATGAGGACATTCAATGGGAGTAAATTGATACAACAACTACTTGGTTTCTTGATACATCATTCTTGTGTGAAGACTGCATTAGATCTTAGTCCTGGTGTCGGGTTTAATTCTCAACACAAAACAACGGGATCTACCTGAGAATTCCCAAATACATATTCAATATTATTATTTTGGTTTGATGTTTGTCCACCCCATTGGTAGGCGGAGAAATAAGAAGAAATTGAGAGAGACAGAAGGATAGAACAATATACAACATTCCTCTGCTTCTCACAGAAACTGCATCAATCAATTGGTTCAGTTCATATCAATATCTGTGGAGAAGAAGACAAGGTTTAGGAATTGGGATTACTTGCTATGTTTTCATTGCTGGCGGTAATATAGTGCAACTCTGAACATAAGTATGGCCAAGCAAAACAAGATTGAGGAGAAGGACGAAGGAAAGAGCCTGAACAATGAATACCCAACTACTTTTAGGTCCTCATGATATATATATATATATAATTTATTTTGTATTAAGGCTTTATAGATATATAAATATAATAAATATATATAGTTTTGTATCAAATCTTTATATATATATATATATGAAAGAATATAATTTCATTGCTTTAATGTGAAAACACCTGATTGGGATTATAATCCATAGGCTCCAGTTTGGACCTACATGTATAGACTGCATAACTCTAAACTATAGGAGTCAAACAAAAAACCACACTTGGAATTTTGGCAGAAAGGATACACTTGCATATGAAGAGCTATATTAATTTAGACTTGTTCCCCTCAAGTCCAGACCTAACTGGCAATCAATTAACTCGTTAAATGCAAAGTAAGAAATTGTGGTACAGCCAAAATGGAACCCAAGGGGGAGTCAGCATGATGATGCTCACGTTCTAGCTTCTGATCTTCCTTTCCAAAAGAGTCCAATATTAGGCACAGAAATGACAGCATTACAGAACCATAATCTAGAATAGGAAGATGCAAGTAGGCTTGAATATTGTAGGTCCTTCCCACTTGTCCGCTGAATTTGACAGTGTCAACCATCCAGTTCAACTATATTATAGCTTAATTTACAGCATCTATAACTGAGATGACGAATATGTATTGGGGAATGCCGATGATATTTGACAGGTTAAAAGAAAAGATTCAATCATGTTTTACCCTCATGATCAATCCCAGCAGCAGACATCCTTTTACCACATTGAAAATTTCATTCAATGGAAGTATCTAAATCAACATAAAACTATTCAATATCAAAAGTCGGATTCTATTTTGATCGTCAAATACCACTTTGAGCGCAATACAAGAAGAATGAAAACAGAAATTCAAGCAATCAAGGCTTATTCAATCTCTATAAGGAAGATAAAGCCTTGTCTGCAGCATTGGCTTTGCCACTTTCCTCGTGCATTTGAGCATTTTAGGAAAGCAAATTTGTCATCCAACCGGTTTAGAACTAATTCATAATTCATGGCAGGATGAACCTAATCCATAAAGTAATACTCGCAGCAGGTTTGGAATTTATTAAATTGCCACCAGAGGACTAAATCATGAAGGATTTTTTATTTTTTTCCGCATCAATGTTACGCGTTTATGCCACACAAAGCCAACCGTTACAGCCAATGGCAAGTTTCCAGGACCAACAATATATGCACGAGAAGGCGACAGAGTCATTGTGAAAATAACCAATCATGTGAAATACAACGTGTCCATACATTGGCACGGGATAAGGCAGTTGCGGACTGGCTGGGCTGATGGGCCTGCTTATATTACTCAGTGCCCCATTCAAACAGGCCAAACTTTTCTCTACAATTTTACCATCACGGGCCAGCAAGGCACACTGTTCTGGCACGCTCACATTCTCTAGTTACGTGCAACATTGTATGGACCCATTGTCATTCTACCCAAAAAGGGAGTGTCATATCCCTTCCCCAAGCCTGATAAGGAGGTTGCTTTGACTATAGGTGAATGGTGGAATGCAGACACCGAGTCTACTAAGAATCATCAACACTGCACTCAATCAGGAGGTCTTCTTCGACGTGGAAAATCACCATCTAATAGTAGTGGAGGTGGACGCAACGTACACAAAACCTTTCAAGATGAAGGCAATAGTGATTGCTCCGGGACAGACCACCAATGTTTTGCTCCACACAAACAAAAAGACAGGAAGGTATTTCATGGCCGCCTGAGTATTCATGGACGCACCCATATCCGTAGACAACAAGACCACAATGGCTATATTGCAATACATAGGAAGCTCAATCTCTTTGAACCCCATACTACCTCTAATTCCTGCACTGAACGATACCGCGTTCTCCTCTAATTTTAGCAACGCCCTGAAAAGTCTAAATTCTCCCCAATATCCTGCTAAAGTTCCCCAATCAGTAGTTCGCAATCTGTTCTTTACTGTTGGGCTAGCCCTAAATTCGTGCCCGACCTGTATCAATGGTACGCGCGTTTCTGCAGCTGTGAACAATATAAGCTTTAATATGCCCACTGTTTCTCTTCTTCAATCGCACTACTTCAATATCAATGGCGTTTTCACTACCGATTTCCCAGATAATCCCCTTATGGCTTATAACTACACTGGCACACCGCCAAAGAATCTGCAATCCTCAAATGGAACCAGACTGAGCCGCATACCCTTCAATTCCACAGTGCAGTTGGTGCTTCAGGATAAAGCCACCCTGATAGTGGAGAATCATCCAGTCCATCTTCATGGCTTCAATTTCTTCATTGTTGGGAGAGGTTTTGGGAACTACGACTCTAAGAAGGACCCTGCCAAATTCAATCTCGTGGATCCTCCTGAGCGCAACACTGTGGGCGTGCCCACAGGTGGCTGGACGGCTATCCGATTCAGAGGTGACAATCCAGGTGTTTGGAACAAATATCTATTCTTCCTAGGAATTGATAAACCAGATATTCATAAATTATACAATGCTGAAATTACCTTCAATTCTCTGCTATATCCTAAACAATTTTCAGATCTATATCAAATTTAATAAATAAAATATATAACAAATGAAATTAATTAAAATATTAATAATTGTAATAGAATCTAAATAAGATAAATTAACAATGTAATAACAATTTAGCTAACAATTATTTAAATTGGAGGATGGGAAACGTCGGACCTTGCATGAGGTCCACGTGCCTCCCTCCCCCATTCCCTAAATAGAAAGTTAAAACCCTAACCGAACCCTAATCGTTCACTTGTTTGTTTGTTTTTTTCTCGATGGCTATCCATAAGGCAGCCTCACCCTACCTCTACCGCCATGGTTGCTTGTTTACAGGTTGCAGGTTTAAGGTGCGGTTTGGAGTTTTAATGGAGCGGCCACATCCCAGAAATGAGGCACACGGAATGGCTACATGGAAATGCACGCATCGTGCACAATGCTTGCTTATTTCCTCTGTTGGCTTGGCGCTAGAATCAGGCACCGTTGGCTTGGCCCTGGGCTCTGATGTGTTGATGCTTGGTTAGTTTCATTATTGTTGAAAACCTGTGGTTGTATGTGCAGGTGATGGTTGTAAAGTGAGCCCGGTGCTGGGCTTTGGGGTTTGGTGTTGGTGTTGGCGCTGGCGCTGCTTTGTGTTTATGTAGAAGTGCACTTGAAGTTTGGTTTATGTTTGGAAATATCCCCTCCCCATTGCCACACAGGGCATCCTCCTGTTTTCTCTTATTTTATTTTCTGCTTTTATTTTCTTCTTTTCAGCATAGTTGCGGATCTGTAATTTTATTTACAGCCATAGATAGATAGATATGTGATGAATATATGGATATATGGAAAATTTCAGTTTCATTTGAAGAATGGCCCTTATGTGTTCGTGAGCTTGGAACCTGGTTTGTCATTGGACTTTAACGTGTTGCAACTTGTTGTGTTGTTTGTTGTCGGTGTATTGAATGGTGTTGGATGTTGGTGCACGAAATGGCGCTTATCCCTCTCGGTTCTGAAGGCTAATGCCATTATTTTCCACCAAATGTAGCTGCTGGTTTATCCTTTCTTTTTATTATTTTCAATGAAAAGGTGTCTTTGGCCCAGCTCTCATGGTGAGGTGAGAGGCTGTATAAAAACCGGGCGGTGTTCTTCGGATTCTGATATTCCAACAGTTTATGTTCGAATTTATGCTGTATGCAATGGGTTACGTTTACAGAGGATTCAACTTGATAATAAGTAGATTCACTGTCCTAGACTAGCTTGGATGGGTCAGTGATGGTTTGACTGAGCTTTTTTTTTTCATGTAAAAGGTGAGCTTATGCTTAACTATATAGTATAAACTGTTTTTCACTTGTTGACAATATCAATAGAAAGCACCCATTATTTTGATTTAAGATTCCTAAACCCCAGAGTGTTACGTTTTCTGAGTTTTTATGTTCTGAAGAAACATTTCTTTAGCTCAAAACTTCCTTCTTTTGTTGGATCTATAGTGCTTTTATCTTTAATAAATGACTATCTAGACTCCTATCTGTTTAATGAATTCCATCTTTAGTTCATTGTCAAATTTTGTTATGTCTTGCTGGAGTTCATAAATAGAGCTATTTAAAAGTAATCTGAAAATGTGATTTTGGGCTGAATTATGTGGGCTGGGACAACTACGAGGGTTTTAAAAATTCTCCAGGTAACAAGGGGCATTTATTATCATAATATAGGGATTACCATAGTACTTTTAATTTTTGATCGCAGCAGGGGATAATTAAGTTTGTAAATAGAATTATGGATATTATGCAGATAACTCTGGCAGCCTCTCATAGTGATCATTGTTCTAACATTTATAATCATGGTAACTTGCAGGTACTGGCTTCCAATCCAAGGGTAGCTACTTGTTTGGACATTTCCGTATGCAGATAAAGATGGTTCCTGCAGGCGTTGTGAACTACATGGCTCTGGTTTAAAAATCCCCTGTTGCTCTTTTCTTCTTTTGTTTCAGTTATGAAGAGCCACATCTCCATACTAATTCTGTTTATGGTTGTGTATGCAGATCGCATGGAGCAGGAACTAATTCTGTTTATGGCTATGTATGCAGCTCGCATGGAGCAGGTTGGATATTTGGTAGGTGGGTAGGCCCTTAAGGCTCCAGATTGTGAACTACATGGCTCTGATACCAAATGTAATGCCCATAAATATATATCTAAACATTGTAATCCTCACAAGCAATTATTTCTTAACTAAGACAATATCTATTCAGCATAATATTGATCTTCATACCAGCAACTTCAACAATTTAGATTCATCAAATATTAATGAATTCATAGCAGAATAAATAAATGCATAATTCAACAGGGTACCTGGTTCTGATGCTATTTCCATTGCCAGCTGCCTTGCTGCTGCTTCTCTCCTGCTACCTGCTACGCAGCTCAGTCCTGTTGCAACACAAAAAAATTGCCCAAAACTATTGTCCACCCTGCCAACTAGGAAAATGACCTAGCTCCAGGATATCTACGGATATCCTGGCCCTCCGAGCCCAAAACCTCTAGCAACCCCGGTCCACTGTGTCAATCCAAACACAAAATTTCTCCCTCTGTCTAGTACTCCGAGTTCTCCCCAAAATCATGGCCAACTTCCCTCGTAGAAAATCCTCCTTCCTCCAAACTCCTTTCCCCCTCTTATTCCTCCTTCACCGCCTTCCCTCCATTAACTCCCCCACCAAATACCTTATCGCATTATTAAATACCTTATCCATTTATTTAAGTATCCTATCCATTCATTAAATTTCTTATATCTTCTCGGGATTCTTATGTGATCCCCTCTTGTGTACGCAACTTAATTTAAATATTATATTTAATTATCCACCTTTTATATAATACTTTATTAATTAATGAATTAATTAATAATTAAATCAATCTTTAACCATATTGATTAATGAGTTATTTATACTTAAATTAATCATAATCAAGAATAACTTATTAATAATAAATAATTAGTTAAGGTTATTTTAATAAATAAATATAGTTTAGATAATCTTTTAGGATTACCTTATTAAATTAATTAAAATTTATAATCAAGGGTCATTACAGTTCCAGGTAGCTACAAGACTTGACCGATTCCTTATATCAGAGTCAATCATCATGCAAGGGCTAACCTTAGACTGCAACATCCTCCCCTGGGGTGGATATGATCACTGGCCAGTACAACTAGAAGTAGGCTTCCAAACAACACCTAATAACATGCCTTTCAGATTCAATAAATTCTAGATTGATCACCCGAATTTCAAGGAAAAAATCAAACAATAGTGGCGGGAGGAGAAACCAGAGCAAGGGACTAGGATGTTCAAACTACACAAGAAACTTAAGTACATCAGAAAAAAAATCAAGGAATGGAATAGGGATATCTTTGGGAATATAAACACAGAGAAAAATGGCATCGAAGAAAAAATGAAAAAACTCCAAGAAACTTTCTTACGGGAAGGCTATACGGAGGACCGGAAAAAGGAAGAGCTCCAAATGACACAAGAATGGGAGGCATGATGCCAACAGGAGGAAACACTCTGGTGTCAAAATTCCTGCATCTGATGGCTAAAGAAAGGAGAGCGGAACACCAATTTATTCCACAGAAAAACCATGGCCAGAAGAGCCCATAACAAAATATTGAAGATCAAGGACTAGGATGGAATCAAGCGCAAGTCACATCAGGAGATCGAAAGCTCTTTGGTCAGCCACTTCCATGGGATAGCCCAAGAAACTCATTAAGATAGATCGGAGGCCATCCAGAAAATAACCCAGCATATTCCATGCCTGGTTACCGAGGAACAAAAAATCTTCCTGAACAAACCTATTTCCACGGAAGAAGTTGATCAATATCTTCAGGAAATGCCCAGTGGGAAAGCACCAGGTCCAGATGGACTCACTGTGGATTTCTTCAAAGCTTGTTAGGAAATTGTCAAATTTGACATCTATAAGGTAGTAGAGGATTCTAGAAGGTCTTCCTCCATCCTTAAAGCACTAAACGCAACCATGATCACCCTAATACCTAAAGAAAATGAAGCCAAAACCCTGGACCGATACAGACCCATAGCACTTTGTAACGTGATCTACAAGATTATCTCCAAATTCATGGAAAATAGATTGAAACCCCTCCTACCTTCACTGATCTCGCAAGAACAAGAAAGATTCTTGGAAGGTAGACAAATAATGGACAATATCATCCAGTCCCATGAGATCATTCACACCTTAAAACTTTAGAAGAAGGGGGGAATGTTGATACAACTGGACCTAGAAAAATCTTATGATAAAATTAGCTAGCATTACATGATCAAGAATTTGGAAGCCTTTGGTTTCACCCAGCACTGGATCAGTTTGATTTTCAGCCTAGTATCCACAATAAGCTACTTGTTACTAATCAATGGAGCCCCACCCAAACCTTTATGGCCCACGAGAGGGATCAGACAAGGCGACCCACTGTCCCCCTTCATGTTCATTCTAATGATGGAAAGCCTTAGCATGAGAATAAAGAGCACAACAACAACTGGAGAAATAACAGGGTTCAAACCCTTTGAAAATTTCCCTACTTCAACCCACCAACAGTTTGTAGATGATACACTCCTCCACGAGATACCCATGGTCAAAGAATCCAAAGCCTACAAATGCATCCTAGAAGATTTTGGAGAAGCATCGGACACTGAGATCAACCACTCCAAGTCAATGATATTTTTCTTTAATACCAACCCAGTTATCCAAAGGAATTTGACCAACATTCTAGTCTTTGAATGTAAAACACTCACAACCTAGTATTTGGGGGTTCCATTGACAGACAAAGTATATAAGTTGTCAACTTGGGAAGGATTAATAAATAGGTTACAGAAGCGGGTAAAAAATTGGATGTATAGGTCCCTTAATCTAGTTGGTAGACTGATCCTAACTAAGATTGTCTTACAAGCTATCCCAACCTATATGATGTTAGTCTTCCCCACTCCACAGGGGATCCTATAGAAAATCAAATCCATCCAGAGGGACTTCCTATGGTGAGGCGTGCAAACAAAGAAAAAATGGGCCCTGGTGGCCTGGGAGAAAGTATGCAGGCCAAAAAGCAAAGGAGGAATGGGGATACAAGATCCACAAATGACCAACAATGCATATGGGGCGAAACTATGGTGGCATTGGGTCAAAGAAACTACAACACCTTGGGAAAACCTATGGAAGTTAAAGTATGCACCGGACACCCACGACCAGGACAAAATCTGCTTTGGAGGAACGAGGGAAGGCTCAACCATCTAGAATCTTGCATGGCGCAACAAAGCATGGATTCAGACACACGGCTTTTGGGAAATCAAGAATGGAAAAACAACCAGATTCTGGGAGGATGCTTGGCAATAGGAACCAAGTATGGAAAACCCAGAAAAAGGGATACTCCAACATGACCTCATCACGCAAGGAAAAATCAACGTCTATCAATACTGGTAGCAGGGAACAGACTGCAACAAATGGAGAACCTAGGACAAGATTATTCCTCATAACAAGGAGATACCCACAACAACAATAAAAGAGGTGGAGAAGGAACTGGGTAGACAGAAAATAACAGTAACGGAAGGAGAAGACCAGTTGAGGTGGGGCAAAAAGGATGGAGGGGAATTCAACCTAAAAGAAGTCTGGCACTATATGGTAGACCCAGACCAAGACAGCCTAGTGCAACACTAGGATAAGATCTGGAATAGCCCCCAATGGAAAAAGATTAAGATCTTCCAGTGGATAATATTACACAACCGAATCCTAACTTGGGACAACCTAAGGAAAATAGGTTTCACTAGTCTATCAAGATGTCATCTATGTCAAACTCAGGAAGAAACAACCAACCATCTCCTTGACGAATGCTCCTACACTGCAGAAATGTGGGACTGGGCAACAAGTATCTTTCGTCACTCAAACAAGATCCGTGGTAACATATCCACAACAATCAAGCTCTAGAGAGAAAACTACAGCGACCAAGAAGAGGTGAACCTCTGTTGGATCCTCACCCCAGGAATTATAATATGGTCGACATGGAAGGAAAGGAACAAGAAAATTTTCAGAAACTAAAGCTGGCCAGAAGGGAAGATCAAGGAAATAATAAACTCCATGATACGTGAGATGGTTATGAGCATAAACTACTAGGAGGGTAGCGTGCAACCCAATGATCAGGATTCCAGATTCCTAGAGATTCTCCAACTAACCGGTGGGTGCAACCCCACTCCAAACAGACAACAACCACAACTCCAAGTAGGTGAGCACAACTGGAAACCGCCACCTCCAAGCTCTCTCAAGTTTAATTTTGATGGGGTGGAAAAAGGCAACCCAGGAAGAATAGGTCTGGGAGGAGTAATTAGGGATAGAAAAGGGAACATCATACGACTATACGCAGGGATCTTGGGCAAATCCACCAATAACACTGCAGAATTAGGGGCCTTGGAGACAGGTCTGGAGATTCTCAGCCAGGAGGGGATGACTAACACCATAGTAGAAGGAGACTCCATGCTAGTCATCAACACAGTGAGAAAAATCCAAAATGACATGATAATAGGTAAGATCCAGAGGAACTGGTGATTGGCCTATGTACTAAAAAACATCTAGGAGCACTTGCGGACAGGGATCAATGTGGAGTTTCACTGGGTGAGGAGGTCAGCAAATGGACTGGTGGACAAAATAGCAAACGAGGGGGTCGAGAATGAAGGTACAGAAATGGACACAATCTAGAGCAACATCCCACAAGGTCAATTTCGAGAAGATTGCACCCAACTTGTGGCAAAAGACTAGGATAACAGGAGTAGTGCGAAAGATTACGACAAGAATGGAGGTGCAGCAGACACTATAGGACACGTAGGTCCTAGACAAAATCTGATGGCCCACCAATCAAATAAGGTTGCAATTGCAAATTCATATCACACATCAGGCAAAGGTACAGCACCACAACCCGTCAATAAAAAGAAGTACAAAAGTTACCCATTGGAAAGCATAAGAGATAAATCATAGGCGGCAAAGGACGATGGACCTAACTCACAAGCGACAAAAGATGATGGACAACAGGTCTCACTAGGGCCAAGTAGGAACACACCTCACCTAAGTACTGAGATGGGATCAGGAAAGGGATGGCGTACAATGAGCAAGGAAGAGAATTGGCGTAGGGATAACGACAGGGCCATCAAATGCACATTCTCTAGAACAGAGTCTTTTGACTGGCAGGACCACCTTGATGAGCAGATCATGATTGCAAGGACGAGACCATAGCCGGGTTGGCTCCATAAAGACTGGGACACCAGAACTTATCATAGAACGACGCATTGCAATTATAGGGGCCACCTTACTTATCAGAAGGAGGTGCAGCAGAACAGGGAAAGAACCCAACATAAGAACCACCACCTGCAAGTTAAGATGGTGCGCATGAAGAAAACCAGCAGTTGGAGAGGCCCTAAGGGAAAGGAACCTCCACAGAGCGGCTGTTGGATGACAAGAATTGAACAGGCAGCCAGGGACGCAAGGAGCACCTTCCTCACGAAGGTAGACACCAAGGGGAAGACGATCATTAAAAGATGGGAGGGAGAAATTAACAACGCCCATAGGGGCAAAGCCTAATCAACACTAACCCAGGAAGCAGGGGGGATACGGGACCCCATAACCACATAATAGAGGATAACCCTCTACCACATGACGGTGGAGGAAGCTTGGAGAACCAAAATGATGATAGGTAAGATGTGTGTGAACCGGGGGGAGACCAACAGGATGGAAACCAAAGAGCATAAGAAAGAGTGCATAGGAATTCTCAACTTCCTCAGCAACCTGGAGATGGGGATAAAAAGGCTGGTGGAGGACAGAAAATACAATAGGAGAAACTGGAGCATATGGCAGGTCAATTTCATCTCTATCTACGCTATGTCCACCATATAGATATCACTCCAGCCGACAGTAATGGAACCCCAGCTTGCATCAGAAAGCTACGTCCGGTGGAACAGAGGGAGGAGGATGCATCACAACAGAAAGGGGACACAGAGCACCCCATCAACATAGACTAGCACAGGACCCATCTAGACCTTGTCTCTCAGAGTAGGATCTCACCCCACTATGTTCATACTTTTTTTATTTCTTTTGATGAATTTTTTAGAATGGATTATGGTAGCCTGGGTTGGTTTCTCATTGTGGCGACCTAGGCACTTTTTGTTTATTTTCAGATATTGCACTCCAAGGACCCCAGATCTGGTTTCCGTTAAGGCAGATCCTGGAAATCCTTGCATCATTTTTGTATTATAACCTTATAAAGAAGTATAGATTCACACACTCATTTACCAAAAAAAAAAAAAAAAATGAATCAAATTTATTGTGGAAACAAAAAATTTGAGAACTTTGATAATATGGTAGCATTTCACAATAGGGAAATCCTAGGTGGATAATGAGAACCAACACTCATATGGATTGAAGCACTGATAATATTACAAATGAAATTATGGTTTGATAATTTATTATTATAATTATTTTTACTTGATTGTAATGCACAAACTATCCTGACACATCAATACATTTCTAGGTAATGGGCATGCATTAATAAAAAAAAAAATTAATTATTTTTTTGAAACTAGTATTTTATTACCAGTGCATACAATGCAATGTTGGTGCACAAGTATTTGGTGTTCATTGATGTTATTATTAAGTTAGAGGATCAATGTGATTTTTTGTGGTGTGCACTAGTGTTATTATTAAGTTAGTGCACCAATGTTGCAATGGCGTATTTATAAGTTTCACTAATAATATTTTGTTAATTTTTTTTTAAATTGTGATTTTAATTCAAAATATTTAAACTTAATTTGTTGTGCCATATGTTATGACATATAGATGGATTTCTATGTATAGGTACCATAGGTAATATTTTTTTAATCTTTTTTAAACCATTATTTTATTACAAATGCATGCAACCTAACATCGTTGTGTGTGCCTATTGTGCACACCAATGCAATTGGTAAGTTAGCACAACAGTGTGATAATTGTGGAGTTATAGGGCACAATGGTAATATTTTTTAATTACTTTTTAAACTAATATTTTAATTCAAAATATCAAACCTCATTTGATGTGCCATATAACATGATGCATTGGTGCATGTAGGAGTAACATATGCACCAAACACTGTTTTTTAGTAAAAAACATTAAATTGATATTTTATTAAAAATTAGTGCAATCTAATATAGTAAACTTTGATATATAAAAGAGAGCATAAACCATAAAACTTCATAAATCAACCCTTAAATAACCTGTTATCCCTAGCTCTTGGGGATAACTAAGGAGATGATGTATCGAGGCCCTCAAGTTGCAGACATGGAGCAATGAGAGAGAACTTGACCAACAATGTCCACTTGCACAGACAAAGACCCACCTCTCTACCACAGCTCCAGGTTCATCATGAGGGTATCCACTAAATCATATTGCTTCGATAAGACATTGGGTATTTCTCCATGAGGTACAAGCCAGGTATTATGGTGAGTGTAAATTCAATATTTGAGGCATTTTATGTTTTTGCATTTTAAACTACTTTTGATTATGTAATGTCTTCTTGGAAATTATGTTCTTTGCCTTGTTTCACCTTGGTGGTTGACATTGCACCCTAGTAAGTGGGTCACCATTAGAGATAGGTTTGTTACTGGGAGGTCCCCTTGATAGGACATTGTTCCATTCCCGACCATACTTGCCACTTTACACACTTCATCCCCTCATCTCCTTATCTTTTGGGGTTTTCCAGTGTACTAACCCAACAAGGGATTGTCCTTCATTTCATGGGAAGAAGGGGCTAAAGGCCCGAAGGCTTAGATATGGAAAAATAAAAAATTCCAGTCATGAACCTTATATATGCTCACCCAAGGATCTCGAGGAAAATGAAATGTCTCTCATAAGAAAATCATGAGACCCGTGAAAAATAATTAATACAAATGGCATCCGACGTGGAGCGTGTGTGGGAAATTGTTTCCATGCTTAGGGAGAAGCCCCATACATTGTATTCAACTTGGGGAAGAATAATGTGACAAGGGTAGAGTCATGGTGGGAATTATTTTTAATGCTTAGGTAGAATCCCCACCTTGGCTTCAACTTGGAAACATCTTTAAAAGATAAAAATGAATAAATGGTCTTGGAAAAAGGTTGTATTGAAAATGAAGGTGCAACACACCCTCTACAAAGGGACCCATAAATTAGATACTATGATCCCTTGTATCTCATGAAACCCATGCCCAATATTCTTTCCCCCATCCATATTAATTTGTCCACATGTCTTAGAGAGGGGTCCACTTTGGAAACACTCCTAAACTTGGGGTATGATTCACCCAATAGGTTGTTTTGTCAGCCCTCCCATACCTAAACTTGGTGAATTGCATAGGGTCTTTGAGCACTTGATTATTTCGATGAGGTTGTTTGGATGTATGTGCTTTGATGGCTCTTTTGTTGATTTTATTTACTTATACTGATGCATTTGACTTGATACCTTGGAGGGCACATTCATTTGTCTTTGCATGATCTAGTTGGTGGACATATTTGGAAGAACAAGACTAGCTTGGGCTTCCTTGGGGCTTGAAGCCCATAGGTTGGATACCATGGCCCATGCACTGGCTTATTATACTAGATATTGGAGGCATGAGAAGACACCATGGAGGACCTATCCCATCCCTTTACTAGCCAAATAATTTTCTCTTGAGGATAAAACGTCCCTTTTGATGAGCTTGAAGTCACCCTAGGGATAGGTTTGTGGTGATGTTGTTGTTTCTTGAAACTTGGCACGTTTTTATGGGAGAAGGCTTGGTTTGGAGGAGGGATACTTAGCGCATGAGAGGGAGGCCATGGAAGGCCCAAAAACTTCCACTTTCCACTCCAACGACTTGAAAAAAGTGTCAAAAAGTCACCCTAGAAGAGGGATGATGTCACATTAGGGCTTCTATTGTGCATTTTTTAATTTTAAATTTGAATTTAGCTTGTAAAGGGGAAAATTAAGGGTTGTTGACCCCTTACTTTGTGGTTTACCCTAAAGTTAAGTGGAAAAACACTTTTAGTAGGATTTGTATAAATATAGATCATTGTTATTTCATTTTAATCATAGCTCTCCCATTGTGAGAGGATTACTTGGATTAAATTTGTGCCCCTATTGGGAAAATTCACTATATATATCGCTTGTGATATGGTTTATATCTTGTCTAACAAAGTGAAGTGGTGTGCTATTCTTGGAGGCTCTTTCTCTTGCTTTGGTGATGAAAATTGCTTGGTAACTAGGGTTTTTTCTTGGCATTTCTTGGAATTGGTAAGGAAAATACGCACTTTGTTAGGTTTTTTTCTTGTTCCATGGTTGTTATTGGCTATATTATTGGATTAGTATAAGGGAATACACCCTCCACCAATATTTGTCATTATTTTTTGTTGAAAATGCTATTGTAAAGGTTGCTAGGAGGAGTAAAATGGTTTACACCCTCCTAGAATTTACCTTGTTAGGGTTACTATCTCAAGGAAGTAAAGGGATTACACCCCTTGAGATATAGTATGCCTAACCTAATACAAGAAGACTCCATAACCCTTTTGGCAAGGCACTAATAATTTGTTTCATTGGAGAAACAAAATTACTTGCATTGGTAAACGTGATTTTGGGAGATATTGATCTTGTTCAAGTTGGAATATTTTCTTCATGATTTAAGCCTTCTATAGCCTCTAGGGTGTCTAGATTGGTCCAGTGGATTTTGAGCTATAGAAAATTAAAAGCTACAACCATTAGGGCTGCAACAAATCATCTTATATTTTGATTTTAACTTGCATTTTAATCGTGGAAACTTGCGAGTAAAACATTATTATTATTCTACTGTTAACTGGTGAACTTTTTGTCTAATTACTTGATTGTTTTCATGGTTAAAACTTGTTGTTGTAGAAAATATTTTCTAAAGCCACTTGGATGTTACAAACATACTTTGAAAAAATAATATAACAACCCTCTAAAACCACTAAATCTTGTGCTAAAGTATTGGGGATTAATCTACATGTTTTATGCTTCATTTACCAACAAATATTTGACGCTTTAAGTGGTTAAATATGCAATAATTAGTTGTTTTCCTTAATGATATATACTCTTGTTTACTATTGTAATTGGGGACATAAATCTTAACTTGCTTGTCCACCTAACTTTGAGCTTGTATACTTTTCTCTTCTTGTGTGTCGGGAAGGTACAACAATCTTTCGCAGGTACTCAATCACTTGGAAACCATAACACCTCTGAGACACGTTATCAAGCCACTCTCCACTTAGTAACTTGAATTATAAGGGAATCATTTCTATAACATCACTTTCCATCTTATTTCCCCTTAGGGTCACCCGGGATTCCCCCCTTGTGTTGGATTCTTCCTTCACAAAAGTGAGGGATGGTTTATATGACGTGACAGTGGGTAAAACCCCTTACAATTATCGCCATCTTATGGATTGGGTCGATATTTTCCCAATCTACAATTTGCGCGATAAAATTTCCATTTTCTGGAAGGATTTTGAATCAGCTTTCATTCCCTAATGACACTTTGGAAATATTCCCACCCAAATAATTTACCCCCAACTTTCCTGACGACTCCACTTGAAGAACATTCCCCTTCCACCCTTGATGAGATCTTCTCGAGGCTCATCTGGTGAATCCATATTCCCATAAATCACCTTTCTGTGACCTCCCCTTTTCCATCCTTGATGAGCCTTGATTTCATCTGGTGACTCCATTAAGGTGTCTTTTCAATTGATGTAGTTATGGCACCATGGGTTGAAACCTTCACCAGAACTTGTCATGCCTCGAGGAGGGAAATTTTACAAATGGAAATGGAAAAGGCTACTAATGAAGCTGTTGAGGAACTCATGAATCTTGTAAAAGAGTTATTTCAAAAATCTACTGAAGAATTATCCCTTGAATATGAAGGACATATAGGGGGAATAGGCTCTAATGCTTGAAGTTGTCATTAAGGGGGGATAGTCTCTAATGCCTCCTTCCTTATCTTATTGTGTCACTATTGTAAATCCTTCAATCTTATCCTAAGTTGTTCTTAAGGGGGGATGTTAGGACATTTAGACACTTAGGAGTTAGTTATGATCTACTTGGTCTAATGTGTCATTAGGTAAAAGTGTGTTTCTTTAGTATGCATTAGTAGTTAGGAAATCTAACAGTCATGATATGTTCCCGACATAGGGTGATATAACGGTTCATATTCTCCTCGATCTTAATGACCAATGATTCGTGGCTTAACACCCGATTCGTCCATCATCTCTATTTAAAAAGCATGGAGGGTCATTTTTCGATGATCGATTGTGAGAAACTCTCTTGTAAAATCTCTCTGTAGTCTTTTTCTTTTGCATTAATAGAATGTTCCAAATGTTCACATTGCTTGGGGCCATGGATGTTTCCCCGTAGGGGTTTTACCATGTCAAAACATCGATGTGTTGATCTTTGATCTGGTTGTATGAGTGGTTACTAAAGGTGTTCATCCTTTGTTGGAATACATGTGTTGTCGAACAGTTGGATACCATGACCCATGCAACAGATGATGATACTAGCTATTAGAGGTCTAATGAGACATTATGGAGCACCTAACCCAACCCTTTGTTGTCCCAACGATTTTATCTTTAGGATAAAATGTCATTTTTTAGGAGCCTGACGTCACCCTAGGGATAGGTTTGTGGTGGTGTTATATCTTCTTGACACTTGGGACGCTTTCATGGGAGAAGGATTGGCTTGCAGGAGGGATACCTAGCACATTAGAGGAAGACCCTAGAATTCCAAACGACTTCCACTTTCCACTCCAATGACCTGCAAAATGTGTCAAAAAGTCACCCTAGAAGAGGGATAATGTCACATTAGGGTTTCTATTGTGCATTTTATAATTTTAAATTTGAATTTAGCTTGTAAAGGGGAAAAGTAAGGATTGTTGACCCCTTACTTTTTGGTTTACTCTAAAATTAAGTGGACAAACACTTTTAGTAGGATTTGTATAAACAGATATCACTTCTATTTCATTTTTATCATAGCTCTCCCATTGTGAGAGACCTACACGGCTGAAATTTGCGCCCCTCTTGAGAAAATTCACTATCTCTCTCTTTTGTGATATGGTTTCTATATTTTCTAATGAAGTGAAGTGATGCACTACTCTTGGAGGCTCTTTCTCTTTCTTTGGTGATGAAAATTGCTTGGTAACTAGGGTTTTTTCTAAGCATTTCTTGGAATTGGTAAGGAAAATATGCACTTTGTTAGGTTTATTTCTTGTTCCATGGTTATTATTGGATAGATTCTTGGAGGAGTATAAGGGCATACACCCTCCACCAAGTTTTTTCGTTATTATTTGTTGAAAAGGCTATTGCAAAGGTTGCTAGGAGGAGTAAAAGTGTTTACACCCTCCTAGACTTTACCTTGTTAAGGTTACTATCTCAAGGAAGTAAAAGGGAATACACTCCTTGAGATCTAGTGGGCCTAACCTAATACAAGAAGACTCCATAATGCTTTTTGCAAGGCACTAATCATTTATTGCATTGGAGAAACAAAATCACTTACATTGGTAAGCATGATTTTATGATATATTGTTCTTGTTCGAGTTGGAATCATTTCTTGATTCTTTAAGCTTGCTAAAGCCTCTAGGGCGTCTATATTAGTTAAGTGGATTTTGGGCTATAGAAAACTAAAAGCTACATCCATTCGGGCTACAACAAATCATCGTATATTTTGATTTTAACTTTCATTTTAACCGTGGAAATTTGTGAGTAAACCATTATTATAATTATACTACTAATTGGTGAACCTTTTATTGGATTACTTGCTTGTTTTGTGGTTAAAAATTGTTGTTGTAGAAAATATTTTCTATAGCCACTTGGTTGTACAAACATAATTTAACAACCCTCTAAAATAACTAAAGCTTGTGCTAAATATTGGGGATTAATCTACATGTTTTATGCTTCATTTCCCAACAAATATTTGACACTTTAATTGTTAAATCTCTAGTACTAGTTTTTTTCCTTACTGATATATACTCTTGTTTACTGTTGTAATTAGGGACAACAAGCTTAAATTTCTTTTCCACTTAACTTTGAGCTTGTACACTTGTCTCTTCTTGAGTCTTAGGCTAGTACAACCATCTTTTGCATGTACTCGAGCACTTGGAAACCATAAACCACCTCCGAGACTTGTTATCAAACCACTCTCCACTTAGTAACTTGACCTATAGGGGAATCATTTCCATAACATCACTTTCAATCTCATTTCCCCCTAGGGTCACTCGAGATTCCCCCCGTGTGTTGTATTTTTTCTTCACGGAAGCGAGGGAGGGTTTATATGAGGTGATAGTGGGTAAACCCTCCCACTGTTATCACCATATTGTGGATTGGTTCGGGCTTTTCCCAAACTACATTTTGCATGATAACACAACCAATATACCAAAGAATTCACCATGAATGACACAGGAATATCGAGAGAAAAATAATTAAGGAAGGGTAATACTATCAAATTATATTTGTGGAAGGAATCACTCCACAAGTCATTCTTGCTACAAGACGATATAATTCAACACAACTCCAATACAATGATACTCATGTGTATTTCTACTTTCTCATGAGAATTCCTAGGGGTCTTATGCCAACTACCCTTTATTATTATACTATTCCCTTTCAATTACATAAGGACCTATTCCATTACTATGGCCATATTACACGCATTATCCCCTTGGGTACCTCCTTAGGTACCCCATATTATCCTCCTTAGGTACATTACATCTAATGCCATGTGCATGTCTATGATACACATTGGTGTGATTGTTAAGGTATTCCACCGATGCGATAAATATTATCAAAGTACATCAAATAAAAAACATCTGCTAAAGCCTCCACCCACCCACCTATGTTGGGAACCTCTATTATAAATAGAGAAGAGCAAAATGACACCACAAAAACATGAATCAAATGGTAAAATGGTATTTTCTTTGTATTGAAATAATCTCTTCTTATTTATTATTAAAGGATCTCTCCTTTGCTTTATGAGTACCTTGAAAGATTGACTTACAAATTATTTTTTACCTTAGAAGATGTTAGTAGAATATACTATTCAAACTTAATATGAATTATCCCAAGATAGAATTAAATTTGATCTCTAAAAATATATAAATTTATTATATGTAAACTACATAGTAAAACAAATTTAACATAAATTACTTTATTACAATTTACATGGTCTTTTAAAAAAAACAATGATTATGATTCTATCAATCAAGATCATCATGATAGTGAGAATAAAAATTGGGTGGATTTCATCATAGTGAGAATAAAAAATCGGTGGATTGCACATTACAATTAGTATGATTATACCAATCATGACTATAATAATTAAGATTAAACAAGTGGAGCTGCAAGGAATAATTAAGATTAAACGAGTGGAGCTGCAAGGAAGCGAGTCGTTGCCTAGAGGTTGAGACTTGTTGCCTCGTTGTGAACGGGTCTTCAAAGAAATTTTCTATGAAGTGCTACCAGTTGATGCAGGGATTTGAAGGTTTCACAAGTTAAGGTATATTAGAGAGACATCCCAACAACTTCCTTTTGCATCCTATCAAAAACAAATATCGATTGCATTACAGTAAAGTTATGAAATTTGGCATCATTATAGAATTTTTGAAATAAAAATGATAATATTAATATTAACATTGTTTGTATTGCTTTAAATGTTGACAAGTATCATTTCAAGTAGATTTTTGTTAACACTTGTCATCGATCCTCCAGCTTAAAATCGTTGATATTCATATAGAAAGGATGATTGTGGCAGGCACTTGATAAATTGGAAAAATCAATATGCCATGATTGCTAAATGAACGATACAAAACCGTTTCATCAGTTCTTGTTCTCCCATACTGACGGTGCTCCCTGATGGATACAATCGACTACAATATAATATTGTGAATTAAATGTTATTCATTTTTTATTATTAAGCTGAAAGGTGTACATATATTGACAATGGGTACAATTAATGATGTTTTAATCTTATTTAACCTTAAACTCTAATTTGATGGCTATGCATTGAAGATGCGCATATTTTTAGTCGTCCTCCAAAATCAATGGGTCAGATTTATTATTCATAACTTTCTTGCATTTATCAAGGCATCCGTTAACATGTTTACTTTTTAACATTTACCTAATCACATTAAAAAATTACTTTAAAGATATGTAAATGCTACATTTAAATGATTAAGTAGGATTAAAGCATTCAGCCAATACCTTTCGACGTTCTCAGCCACGAGTTAGGGACTGTACTAGTATACATATCATTTAATGTATACGAGGCATCAAAGGAAGCGTCTAGGCCGACTCGAGTGCCGCTAGTGAAGATTCGGATGGAGTCTTAGTTTACCTCATTGACTTAGTAAAATGTATCACCAAGGGTATCTAAGCAAGCATCCCTTCCAGGTGAGGATCCAAGTCCTTGGGTAGATAAGTAATAGTTGCAAAGGTGGGTTCAAAAGTAGTGGAAAAGGCATTTGACCAAGAAAAAGCACCAGTTTTATCGATTGGATTTGGTTGGGTTTGAGTTTGAAATTTTCCAGATCTCGATCACTAGTGGTGGATCCCAAGCTGGAGGAATTTATTTTTTTCTACGTTCACCCAGGAAATGCAAGCAAACTCAGGATTTTCCGTCAGAAATCAAGGAGTAACCTGATACCCGATTTTTTTGGTCCAACTTCTATATCTACCTTAAGCCAAAATCTTTAGCTGTAAATCAATCCAATTTGAATTGTGCCAGATCGGAAGTAATGGGGTTGGGGAGCACCAATTCCTCCCACTGGTGCTTGGGATGGGCTGAGTAGAAACAATTCCTCAAATCCATTTTTAGTTTCTTAGAGGGGGGTCCATGGAGTCAATCTTTCTGTCAAAACCCACGGTACTACTCCTCCATATGAAATTATTTGGAAAATGATCAATAGGATAATGTTAATTTGAACCTTAAGGTCATTCATTTTCCTATTTATATGGATATTATCTTTGTAATATGTTCACTTTGGATATGCACCTGCCTTTCCTCCAACCTTTCCTTCTGTTACTTCCAATGAAGAGGGTTATTGGTGAAAGGTAAATGAGGAAAATATCTCCGCTACAGAAAAATAGATAACTGGAGAAAGGTTAATGCATTTTGGACTGACACCAGAGAAATCCAATTTTCCCCTAAATGATATTAAAACCTCGTTATTTCCATCTAATCCTTATTCCCCCAATACTCATGGATCATGCTTAAAAGGAAAACGCCACAGTCGCAAAATCTGTAGCCAGTTAAATCCCTTACTAAAAATCGAGATGCAATTCCATACCAATAGCCTAAAGCATTAGTACAATAGAAAATACAATGACATATATAGCAGAGACATTTCCTTATCCATCGGTAGTTACAAAATCAATATCATATCCAAATGTTCCACCATATTGGGATCTTGATGCAAAAGTTGAAGCAGCAGTAGTTCGAGTAGCATAAGCTAGTTCCAGGTGCATCCTCCGGGGATGCCCAGATCAAATTGGGTCATTCTTATTGATGCTTAGGTTTCCAGGGCACCACACAATGACCTACATATTCATTTGTAAGGTTGCATGGAAAGTTACAACCATGTGGAGGATACACAATTCAACATGCAGGAGTGGCATGCATTGGTAAAGGTGAACCACATGTTTATACTACAAATATAATGGGCATTTGGTTTTTAGTTTCCTTGATTCAAGCTCCTTATTCATCAACGACATTGCAGGAAATTACTTGAAGGGGAAGAAGCTCGTCGTAGTGGTCATGGGCTAGTCGGATTCGAGCGTGGGCTGGAATTCTCCTGCAATTCCTCTACCACAACCTTTTGAACAAAACAATCTAGAGCGTTAAAGATCCTCCTCATCCCTAGCGGCATCTGAGTGGACTCAGTGACATCCAAGTGGGCTCATATGATATGTAGCGAATTGGAAATTACTCAATAAGAATCAATAACAATCACCCGAAGATTACCAAAACAAACTCTAGAGAAGCAGGTCAAGCCTTTTAAGATCTAAAAACATAAAAAATTGTCATAACCACATGAAAAACAAGCGTGAGCATCATCTTAAGGACAGAAGAAGCCAGAAAGGAACCACATGAATATCAAGGACAAGCAATATCTTAAGGACGGAACAACAAGCCCAAGAAGCATCTGAAGGACTAGGAAGGAACCACATGAACAACAAGACCAAGCAGCATATTAAGGACGAAAACAACCAGGAAGAAAGGAGACAATGAAGGCTCAATTGTAAGTAAAACAACGTTGGTTTTTGGTATTTGAAAAAAAATGTTTGAGTGTGAGCAAGGTTGAGAAAAAATCCATCCATGTGAGTCGTTGTGGTACTTTCTTCTTTGTCTAAATCACCCTTACCGACTAAATCACCCTTACTGACGTATTTCTTTATATTCCTCACCTTTTCTTTATTCCATATGCCCATCCCCAGATCTACACGGACATATGATCTTTCCTATAGCAATTCGGGGAAAGAACCAATCTAAAGAATAGGCACATCCAGTATTCCTCCCCAATGCGTATAGAGCTAGTCCAAGAGAGGGGTGGTCATGAAACCTATGACCTACTTGTAACTCATCGATGATGATGGGATTTTTTAGAATTGTAATTGAGTCATTCCAATGTTTATACAAGCTATGAATTACTAGCCAAGCCATACAAGTGAAGACAAATGGGAACCTATACTTATAAGGATAAGAAGAACAAGTATCAAGTGTGTGATCGGGACATGAATAAGAGTAAAGAAGGGTGAAATCCATGCCAACAACTAATGGATGAACCATAAGTGAGCCACTATTTAAGTCTAAAAAGATTGGAAATAAATTCAGTTTTACTCACCATAGTTGTCCTTACAGTGCAAGGAAGACTCCCTTGAAGATCTCATGCCATCTCTAGAAACCCAAAAAAAAATGGATTTGGTTCTAGTTCCGTAACTTGGAAGTAGCCTGGAAGGCTATTGGAAAAAGCGACTAGTTTTATGGCTGTTGGAAAAACCTACCAATTCTACACCTTGGAAGGTTGTTGGCAAAAGCGACCAAGACTATCTCTGTCGAGATAAATACATTGTAGAACTAGATAGGGTATCCATGGATGTATGCATGGAACGAAAAAATCTTGGCAACAAACATGTAGTAGGGAGATGACAAGGGTCAAGGGAGGTGACAGGTGTCAAAATAGCCTCGTTTTGAGGCCAAATAAGACCTTAAAGTTCAAGCATAGGATAAAACCAAAGATTAAACCGAAACTTTGGGTTAAAACTTCTTGAGTGGTTGGGAGGCCAATTTAGATCAACAAACCAAATCATATAATAAATAAGACGTCAAACTTAGGTTAAAACATAGAACCTGGGGTAAAACATAAAATATATAAGTGCATTTTTGAAACATACCTTTAAAACATTAGTGAAAAAATTCTCCAAGCATATATAAACATTAACTTTAATTTTTGTGCAAGGACCACATATGATGGATAATTGATTTATATAGTCCCTTCCATCCCTTTAAGGTAGGGACTAAAAAACCACACACAACATACTCAAGAACTATGAAGGAAAGATTTAAGATTAAGTAAAATTTATATAAACATTAAGAAATTGTATGCTTAAATATATAAAATAGCAACTTCTATGATTAAATAAACTTGTTAAGCTTATTAGACACCTTATCTTAGATTCTTATACTAAACAGTGATAAAGTGTGAACAAGTAACATAAGAATACCAATAAACTTCCATGTAAATTTATGATGCATAATTGGTCCTCTCTCCTAAAGTGATTGTGCCCTAAAACAAAAAGAGAGGGATAATTGGTCCTCTGAGGAAGAAGGCCTTAGAATTGTTGATCCATTTACCCTATCTGAAATATTACCAACTCTAAAAGGTTTTACTGTATCAAAATGTTCTGGGCCTGATGGTTGAACGGTAGAATTTTTCTTAGCTTTCTTTCATCTCTTGGGTAATGAACTTATGGAGGCGATTGAAGAGTTTAGATAAAAAGGTAGGGTTGTTGAATCCTTAAATGATACCTTTCTATCCCTTATTCCTAAAAGTGATAATCCAAAATCTTTTGAGGGGTATAGACCAATTTCACTTTGTAATTTGGCGTACAAGGTTATCAAAAAATTTATTGCAACCAAAATTAAAGAATCACTCTCAACTGGGATATCAAAGGAACAGTTTGGCTTTCTGGTTGGTAGAAATTTTGTATATGCCATAGGAGTGGCACATGAAGCCTTACATACTATCAAGGTAAAAAATATCAAAGCTTTGGTTCTTAAACTGGATATGATGAAGGCATATGACAGGGTGGATGATCCGGATTTTATGAGAAGAACGCTATGAATACAAATTATTAAAATATAAAACTGGTTTTTTATTCAATAAGGAAATAAGATGAAACTGTAAAATGCAGCAGGAAACAAGCTTGTTGGAATGGTGGCAGCTTATCTCTGAGAAGAGATGTGATGGACCGATGGTTGCGCTCAATCGTAAGAAGATGATTACAATGAGGCTCTGAAGGTCTTTTTACAATAAACAGGAATGTCAAAAACCATAGACATCCAAAAACCTAACGCTAGGAGATGAACCGCCAAAAGTCATGCAGGCCCTGTTTGGGTAAGTTAATACATCAACTTCTTAGGGTCGTAACTTTTGCATACTATCTCCGTTTTAGGCGCGTGATAGCCCATTGGAAATGTATCATGAAGGAGATTCATTATGGAGGCTCAATTATATCCTTTAGATATAATTAGGAATCTTGATCCCGAAAAACCTTCATTTAGGCCTTCAAAATGGCCCCAGAAGTTAAAATCTGCTAAAAATAGTAAATTACCAAAATTGCCAGAAAATTGTTTTGAGTGAGTTAGAAAAGGTGGGTGGCCATCGATATCCACTTGTATCAGTGGATTGGGGTTTTTTAAGGTTAGTTTTACTATAGTTTGGATTTATTTTAGAGGCTACATATTGGATTATGGGTTGTGTATCTACTGCAAATTTTGTTGTCTTGATAAATGGTATCCCTTCCTATTTTTTTAAAAGTTCAAGCAGACTGAGGAAAGGATGCCCATTATCCCCACTAATATTTCTACTTGTTCTTAAAGGTTTGATTAGATCCATCCAGAAGTTGGTTGAGGAAAGGAAAATTGAAGGTGTTTTGGTGGCAAAAGGTATAAGAATTACACATCTACTATTTGTGGATGATGTGTTATTATTTGGGAATGGAACCATTGCAGAATGGAAATTTTTTAAGAAGGTACTAGATATATTATGTAAAGAGACGGGGATCTCATTCATCCCACAAAAGTCCTTATTTCTAGAAGTAGGGTGGATAGAAGAGGAGCTTATAGTTCTAAAAGAGTGTATGCCTCTTGAAGTTAAACCTTTCGATGTTGGTTTTGAGTACATGGGTTTCTTTATTAAACCAAACTACTATCCATTGGTAGACCGGAGATGGCTTGAGAAAAAAATGGAAAAAAAATTCTCGAATTGGAGTCATAGATGTCTTACCTTAGGGGGCAGGGTCACCCTATTAAAATCTATCTTAGAAAGCATACCTGTTTACTGGCTTTCTTTTTTGAAGATTCCAAAAATCCTACTAAATAGATCTAGAAGGAAGATGTTTAGTTTCTTATGGATTGGGAAAAAAGTAAAAGAAGGTATGCACTTGGTAAACTGAAAAAGAATTGTTAAACCAAAAAAGATAGGAGGGTGGGTTATTAAAAATATCTTCTCTTTTGGAAAATCACTGGCAGCTAAACATTTGTGGAGGTTCCTAATGATTCCTGGGCTCTAGCATGAAGTGGCATACAAAAAATACTTGAAAACAAAAACTATTGTTGAATGATTCAAGCAAGGAAGGAAAAACTGGGTTGGTTTATCAAACTGTTGGAGAGCCTTAACTTCCTCATTATCCATCATAACTGATTGTCTTGTCTGGAAGCCTGGAAATGGGTGGGACATTGGAATAGGAGAAGATCCAATGATTGGGTAAACTCTCAAAGAATTTAATTACTATTCTGAAGGCACAAGGCATACATTTTCTTACACAAGGAGGGACAATTGATATTGAGGATCCAAGTATTTTAAGATGGAAGAAGGAAGAGACTGTTGGACTAGAGGGAGGGAAAAAAGAGGAATGGGATAATTATGTTAAAGGTTTAGTGGGGTCGTGTTTTGAATTAAATGTTGTAAATGATGCATTAATATGTTCGTGAAATACCAAAGAAGTACAAGTTACTGCCAAACAAGCATACGAAGTACAAATGATGGAGGAGTCCGAGGGGTGTCATATGTTATGGTACAAAGAACTTTGGAAGTGGAAGATTCCACTTAAATTCAAACTTTTATGTTGGTTAATGTTAGAACAAAAAATAGTCGCCTTAGAAATTTTGACCAAAAGAGGGATGATTGGTCCTAGCAGATGTGTTCTATGTGGGGAAAATGAGGAAACTTGAAATCACATGTTTTTTAAGTGCAACGTCACCAAATATATTTGGTACTCAATCTTAAAGGAACTAAAACTAAATAGTTTATAGGAGGGTGGTCAGATAATTGAGTGTTTTCAAATTTGGATAGGAAGATGGATTTTTGGAAAGAAATTACTTTTTATATATGCTGGGAGATATGGAAGCACGAGAACTTGGTTATCTTTGAGGAGCATCCACCATCATTGGTAAGGGTTTGCAATAGAATTTTATAGGTCTTGGGGGAAAACAAAAACATACTTTATGTCCATCATCATAGGATTTATAGGCCTCCTTTTTATTAGACTGGAACCTGGAAGTGGGTTTTTCTGATGGAGCTTCACAATGTGAGGGCACAAAATGTGGGGCTATAGGTGTACTAAAATGTATAGATTTGGGTACTTTCAGCCTAATGATGAATTGTGGCACTATAACCAATACCACGGGTGAAATTTTAGCCATGTGGTGCATTTATATTTTTTTTATACAAAAAGGTTAAAAGCATACAACTGGTAGGAGACTTGAAGATTATTATTGACCGGTTTTCCCATGAAAACAATTTACAGGTTGGTTCACTTCAACCTTGGATGACAAAAATTCGAGTATTGAGCGGAAAGTTTCAACAATTTAAAGCCCAACACATATATACAGAATATAATAAGGAAGTGGATCAAATATCAAAACAAGCATTGCAACTGGATGAAGAGGGAATATACTATGCAGTGGGTACATGAATTCAAACAAAGATATTTGAAAGACTGTCAATCAACTAATATATTTCTGCAGCAAAGTAGAAGAACTTGAGATTTGTCTTTTTCAAGCATGAAATGTAAATGCAAAAGATATTTATTTTTGTGAATTATACTTATATCTACAGTGGTTGATGATGGATCTTGTTTTGTAGTTTGTAACTCATACCTCCTATGTATGACGATGTAATAGGAAATTTTTATGTTTTCAAGCAGTCAGTTTAATGTAAAAAACTTTTTATATTCACTAATATAAGTATATTTTTTTTTAGTATCGAGAAATGTCCTCCCTCTTCAAAATGTTGAATCTTAAAATGAAAGGTCATTGAAAAGTTTACCTGTTTCATGTGAGGGGTAATGTGAAAGTGAAATCCCATGCCTATTCGTGACCTCTTTAATACATCATTAAAGAGGTCACGAATAGGCATGGAATTTCACTTTCACATTACCTTAGGGAAGTGAAATACATCTGCATGGAGCGCAAAGTGGCCAATTTCATGAGGAAATTCACCTTGCCTTCTGACTGCAATCTGGAAGCCATCACTGTCGTGTGTCAGAATGTAGTGCTCACCATCACCATTTCCATGCTTCCCCCACCTGAGATGAAGAAACCTAAGATGATTGAAGTCAAAATTGGATAGATCCTCCGTTGTATGTAGAGATCGAAATCTTGGTGAATTTTGTAGGGTTTTGTTGCATGTGCCCTAGCTAGATTTTTCACGATTTCATTTCAAGGCTTGAGAAATATTTAATGCTATGCAATCTATCCAGCCTGATGTGCATCAATAAGATTTTCTACATTTCTTCCATATGTTGAATTTCCTGTTAATGGGAAAACAATGCTCTGTATTTAAATATAATTTATGTATTTGAAATCTTTTGCTACTTTTCCCATGGCTTAATGTCTTGATTTATATGTTTTCCTGGTCATCTAAATATAATTTTTGTATTTTAAAGATTTTACTCGACAATTCTCATGGCTTAATGTACCAGAAATTGTTTTGCCAACAAATGACTCAGCGAGGCCAACGAGGAAGGAGTAATTTGGGAATTAAATGATTCTAAAAATTTTAGTTGGCACTTACTATGGGATCTCTGGCATTATGTCGGGGATCGATCCCCGAGTGGGGATGGTTCGAATTTGGGATCAACATGGCCAATGATAGTATACATTAAAGATGGCAGGTGTAGTAGATACATGGATTCTATGTCAAAGAGGTACATTAGTTTAGTTTTGTGTTGGATTCCCATCATATGTTGAAGTGAATGCAGGTCAAATTAATGGAAAATTAGAAACACTAATTTAGCATGTATCAACGATTAATTACAGTGTGTCCGAGAGTTTTGAGACTCATCGATCACAAATATTCAAGTAGGAGGAGTTAAACTAGTTGAGAGCCCTTAAGACAAGGAAAACAAATATTCCATATATTGAAGAATTAACATGGAGGCTCAGGGGTCGAGCTCTCTGGATGAAGAAAGGGGATAAGAACACCAATTTTTTTCATAAATATGTTGCGCGGAGGAGGATCCAAAACTCAATATGGGATATTTCCAATGATGATGTGATGATTCTATTGAGTGAATCGGAGAAAAAGGAGTATGCTTATAGAAAATTTCAGACCCAATACATGTTCCCGAGGTGGAAGACTTGAGAAACCAGATACATATAATAAAAGATGTACCTAGAATGTTATCTTACATTGATAGTGATGATATAGGGAAACCAGTCTCCATTGAAGAAATTGAGTTTATAGTTAACAAAATGCCAAATGATAAGAGCCCTGGCCCAGATGGGTGGACTCAAGATCTCTTTCAGTCCTCCTTTGACATCATGGGAAAGGACCTTCTCCTTGTTGTTGAGGAATCCAGAATCTCAGGCTTCATTACAGGCGCACTCAATGCTACATTTTTCACTCTTATTCCAAAGGTGAGCAAACCTTCCTCCTTTAATGAGTTCAGGCCCATTTCCTTATGAAACTTTGCATATAAAGTGATCTTCAAGATAATTTCAATTCTCATTAAGGACAAGTTCGCCTCTTGTTTATCATAAGAACAGTTCGGCTTCCTAAAGCACAGATTGGTTTTTGATGCTATTGGATTAGCCCAAGAATGCTTCCACATAGTTAAATCTAAGAAATTAAGTTCTATCATCCTTAAGTTGGATTTGAAAAAGGCATATGATAATGCAAGTTGGCAATTTATGAGATTATTGCTCATCTAGATAGGGCTTAAGTGGGAAGTATCACAATGGATTATGTCTTTTGTTACTAACGTAAGTATGGTAGTGCTAATAAACAGATCTCCTACTTCATTTTTTAAAATCCATCAAGGGTTGATACAGGGGTGTCCTCTCTCACCACTACTGTTCCTTCTTGTTATTTAATGCCTAAGTAGACAGATAAAAAAGGCAGTACCAAATGGATCTTTAAAAGGTTTAAAGGTAGTTGTTGAGACTTTTATATCACACCTGCTATTTGTTGATTATGTCCTTATCTTGAGGGATGAAAATTATGAAGAATGGTCTTTCTTACACTCACTTTTAGGGAATTTTTGTAAAGCATCTGGTATGGTCATCAATTGTCACAAGTATTTCTTCCCAGCACAAAACATTGATCCAGAGTTAGTATCTAAAATGAGGACAACCTTTAATATACATTTTTTATAATTTAAGGAAGGGATGAAGTATCTTGGATACTATCTCAAGGAAAATAATCATAGAGTGGTTGACTGGAACTGGATAATTCAAAAAATTGAGAAGAGAATTGGTTGTTGGTCATTTTGATGGCTATCCCTAGGAGGAAAACTTATTTTAGCAAAAACAGTTCTGCAGAATATTCCTTTGTACTGGCTCAGTTTGGTTAAGATTCCTGCGACCACTATGCAAAGAATCCAACAATTAATTACAAAACTTATATGGAGGGGTGCCAAAAAACAAAATGGTTTCCATCTAGCTAAATGGCATAAGATAGCACTACCAAAGGAGAACATAGGTTGGGGTTTACGAAATTTAAAGTGGTTTTCTCTCTCCTTAGCTACAAAATCATGTTAGAGGGGGCTCTTTGGCGATGGTCTGTGGAGTTTAGTGTTCAGGAAAAAATACCTGAAAGGTATTGATGTTCCATCTTGTATTAAAAGGAATTTCTTTAAATATTTTGTTTCTTCGATCATTTGGAGAAACCTTATGTCAGCTATGCCTATCATTCTGAGGTGGACAACCTAGAATGTGGGTTGTGGTAAACAAATTTCTCTAGGCCTGGATGATTTTGTTGGAGGGAATGACCTATGTTTTCTTTCAACTCCCCTTATTTCCCATATTCATAATATGAATATTTATACATTAGCCCAAGATTCTCTTCATAAATAATCAACCTCCCCGACAGTTTGGATTGACTCTAATCATCTTAATCTATCAAGTGAGCTAGATTTGGAATGGGACAATTTCTTCCTCGCTCTTCAAACTAATGGCATCTCCATAAATGAATCCATTGATAAGCTCGTCTGGTCATGGAACCGAGATTTGGGAACTGTCTCTATCAAGTTAGCTTACTAGTCCATTTTATATTCTAATTTAAAGGGAGAAAATCGATGGTGGTTCAAAGCTATCTGGCAGGTAAATGGTCCGAGTAAGATCATTTGTTTTATATGGTTATTTTTGATGGATAGTATACTTATAGGGGTCAATTATCAATGTATAGGAGGAATCGGGCTTTCAGCATGCAGCTTATGTCTCAACGTTGAAGACTCAACATATCATATTTTTTCTCATTGTGTTGTTTCTAAATTTATTTGGAAATAGGTCCTTTCTCAACTGATGATTCGCAATGAATGGGGAGAACTGGGATTGGAAGATAATCTCCTTAAATGGTTCATTAAATATCCAAGGTTGAGACATATTCCATTCATTGTGTTTTGGGGCATCTGGAGGTACCAAAATAATATGTTATTCAAAAACTGGGCTAGACAAGATACATTCATAGCAAAAAAAACTCTTCTTTCTATCCATGAATTTCAAGATGAGACAAATCTTGATAGGTTGGATTATATCCTAATTCCAGTTTATTTTGATGACTCACCAATTGGGTTCTTCGATAGTGCAGCCTCAGGAAATAGGTGTGGTATTGTTTTATTCCTTAAATTCAACATCGCCCACATTTTCAAAGCATATTTTGCTGGAGGAGAAGGTCCAATATGAAATTTGAGCTCCAAGGATTATGGGGACTATTACATATTGCTTCTCTATTATCTTTGAGAAGTTTGATGGTCATTGGGGATTCCAAAACAACTATTGATTGGATAAAAGGTGAATTAAAATTGAATTGTTTATATCTTAGACCCTAGCAAGAGAGGATCGGAAAGTTGCAAGTCAATTTTGAAAGTCTCAACTTCATGCATGTTCAAAGAAATTTTAACCATGTTGTTTATCAACTATCCTAACAAGCATTGAATTTCCATCTCGTGCGGTTTTATATTGAGGAGCTAATCGAAGGAGTAGTACTTTATGTCTACAAAATCCCTTTGTTTTAGTTTCATACTATACTTTTGGTCATAGTATTTAAGCCTCGACAATGTTTTGATGGAACCAATGTATATAAGTGGATAGGAAGGCAAAATCCTAGGTTGGTTTAGTTTTTTTTATGTATCGAAGACAAGTTTTGAAGAACTTATGGATTTCACATTATCCTATTTGGAGGAATATAGGGGCAAAAGGACAATGTAAACATAATATGTATCTTTGATAGTTTCACTTGATTCTTAATAGAATAGTAGTGAGACTGCTTTTTCAGCGTGAAAACAAAAATTACAGTGGTGGTGGGAGATATGTAGCTCAAAATATGAGCAGAGCCCAAATTTATTTGCTTGAAATCTGTGATTTGTTTTGCTTGTATTTTGGTCTTTGTTTGTATTTTGACTCAACATTTCTACTTTGCACAGTGAAATAACGTCATGTCTATACATGTCTAAGTAGGAATTCTAGGCGATTGTATCCCTATGCATTTCTAACCGAGATTAGATGATTGTTTTTTATTCAACGTCGGTGTATTTCATTTGTTGTATTTTGTGCATTTGGCAAGTGGAACGATGTGTATTTTGGCTTTGTCTGAATTATGAATATGTGTAGTGAAATTATAATTTTTGTTGTTTTTCTTCATATGAGATATGATCTTGTTGTTTTTATTCATATGAGATATGATCAATATATTATAACAATGATGAGTGTTCCATACATAGAGAACATATGGTGACCATCCATGAAAGGATGGGTCTCTTGAATAATCAATAACTATTTATTATTATCATTTACTTATTATATATGATATTTAATAATCAATAATTATATTATTAATTATTATTCTAAGAGAATGTCTTCCCGATGTTGTCCTAACATCAACACTCCCTCTCAATGAGGGAGACATTCTGCATGATGACAAGTTTGTCTTTTAATTATACAAACCTCACCCTAGACTCGTGACACTTATCTATCAGTCTTGGGAGACATATCTTTCCCATCTGAACCGAGGAGAAACTCCTTCTACAACTCTCCCTCAGAGCCAATTAACTCTCTTTAAGATTAGGCTCACTCTGGATCCACATGTAATAACATATAGCATCTGGAGGCTTTATCCATCCTTTTCAAATCAACATCATTAGGACAAAGACCACACTGAGATGTTTCACAACAAGTACACTCCTATGAGTGAATGTCAGCTTGATGATAACTGACACATGGAAATCACTTCAAGCACCTCAAGTCCATATTATTCCTTGCCATGATTAAGGATGGACTACGTTTGGGCCCATTTACCAAAAGTGCACCTTTATGATAAATGTATCATATCTCCCTTGGTCTACAACCCAATATAGAAGAAGGTCCACCCAATGTTGAAACATCAACACTCCCTCTTAGCTAGGGAGGTATCTTTCCATGGTAGTACACAATTACTGTCTAGAGACACAGTCTCTGCCAGTGGTACACAACCACCATAGTAGAAAAAGGTTTTTCACACATGGCACTCCCATGTGGAATTCTAGAGGCTACACACTCTAGGAAAATGTAGGTTCAAATCCCCATAGTGTGTGACGTCAAGGTCAACTCCCTTGACATGTCCTCATGTTCTCTCCATAAGGGACAGGTCCTCATGTGCTCTCCATAAATAATTTTGGGCTATCAGCCCAAACACACTTATCCCTTCTCAGATAAGTGTCCTCACAGATCAAATCAACTCAATTCATAGAGGAGTATGATCTAGAGAATGTCTACCACACATGGCACTCCCATGTGGAATTCTAGAGGCTACTCCCTCTAGAAACACTAGGCTCATCTCCCCATAGTGTGTGAGATCAAGGTAAACTCCCTTGACATGTCCTCATGTACTCTCCACATGGTACGTGGTCTCATGTGCTCTCCACAAAAGACGTTCGGCTATCCCTTCTCGAATAAGTGTCCTTACAAATCAACTCACGTATCCCTTCTTGAATAAGCCCAAACCCACTTATCCCTTCTCAAATAAGTGTCCCACTTATCCCTTCTTGGATAAGTTTCCTCACAACTGAAATCAGTCACAAAGGAGTACGATCTTGAGAATGTCTCAGGAAGCTGTAAACATCAACACTCCCTCTCAACGATGGAGGCGTTCTCTGCCACGCCAAGTCTATCATGGAAGTACTTGAACTTCATCCTAGTTTGGTAAGAAAATCAACAACATGCTCATCTATAGGAAGGTAATGTAGCAATACTTCCTTCCTCTGCACCATGTCTCAATGTAATGGTACTTGATATCAATGTGGTTCAATTTTTCATGAAACACTGGATTCTCTGAGATCTTCACACAACTTTGGTTACCATAATGAATAATGGTGGAATCTAGCACATGTTTAGATAAATATGAGAGGAGATTTTGAATCCACACTGCTTCACGGACTGACATACTTAATGCAATGTAATTTTCTTATGTTGTGATCAAAGCCACATAAGTTTGTTTCCTGCTACACCAAGAAACCATGGAAGATCCCAAAGTGAAGCAACACCCAAAGGTGCTCTTTATTTCCACTATGTTCCCTACACAATCAGAGTCAATATCTTCCTACAATATCATATCAATACTGGAAGTATATCTCAAACCATGTCCAATTGTTCCTCGCATGTGTCTCAACACATGCTTCATAGCAATCCAGTGTGTCTATATTGGCTGAATAATAAACTGGCTAAGTGCACTCACTGCATAGAAAAAATATGTTCTAGTGTTATCCAAATACTTCAATGATCCAATCAACTATATTACAGGGTCAGATCAATATCATCAAAATCGAAAGAAGATACACTTATTTTCTTCAAATTCATCACCATTGGTGTAGTCATAGGCTTATAATTCAACATCCCAAACTTCTTCAATATTTCAACTTTGTACTTCCCCTGACTCAAGAAAATCTCATCAGTTCTCTGCCACACCTCTAGTCCCAATAATTAGTGCATCATACCAATATCCTTCATATCAAAATCAGAGGCCAATGCATACTTGTATTCAACAATAAGGCTTTATGTATCGATGAGGAATAAATCATCACTGTAGAGGACCAAAATCATGGACTCACCATTAATAGTGGTGTAGTATAGGCTGGGATCGACAACACTTTTACTGAAGCCCAAAATCCTCAAGTGTCCATCAATCCTCGCATACCAAGCTCAAGGTTCCTTATTGATTCCATACAGGACCTTCTTCAACCTACACACGTGAGGCTCCTTCTCATGTATCATGAAACCATATGGTTGCTCAATGCATACTATTTCCTCAATCTCTCCATTGAGAAATGGTATCTTCACATCCATCGGATGTACTCTCCAACCCATGGATGTTGCAGGGGAAATAATCATCCAGATAGAAGTGTATCAAGCAACAAGATCAAATGTCTCCCCATAATCTATTCCCTCCACATCAGATAATCCTTTAGCAACAAATCTCATTTTGTGTCTCTCGATGCTCTCGTCAAATATGTGTTTGATATTATAGATCTATTTGGATGTCACTACAGACTTCCTCTCAGGTCTCGAAACAATATCTCACACATCATTCTTCATGATGGATTGATACTCCTCCATCATGACATCTCTCCATACTGGGTGACTAGTTTCCTCCTCATAATAGGAAGGCTCATAATCAATGATGTGGCTCATAACTGTAGCATAGCATGAATATCTCTGAGGTCTCTTTCTCTCTCGGAAGGTACCACAAGGAGTTTCATGTCATTCTGCCTCTTGCAGAGTCTGATGATCCCATGTAAGTATCTTCCGACCTACTGTAATATCTTGAGAACATCAACTGGAGCTACAGGATCAACATGATCAATTTGATCAATAGGCTCAATTGTCTCAATTTTAGCTCTTCTTTTGGTTTATTTAACCTACAGGTACCTAAACCGGCCCAAGCCGACCTGCAAAACATCCAATTCAAAGCTGAATTGAGAGAATTCCATTTAGAATTTTCTTCATGGCTGTGTGATAGGTGTGCGCGGGTTTATTGGCCCACAGTCGCGCATCGTGCACACGTGCACAAAAGTTATTGTGTTTTTTAGTTCCCTCCGCGCACCTGTGCCCAAAATTTTGTTTCGGTATACCCATTGGTGCTTAGTGTGCCTCTGTCTACTCTGAGACCCATGCACCTGTGCAAAAAAAGACACATTGTAATCCTTTTTGTGATTTGGGGAAGGCCCCTAGCCTTCTTAAAAATGATTTCATGCATGTTGTAATCTACACCACACTTAGTTCCCTCTCCATATAAAGGGATTAGTCAAAACACATAGGCACTAAGGGGGTTTAAAATCATTATTTCCTCTTTTTCTTTCATTTTTCCACATGGATGGCTTTCTTTGACTAAGGATATAAGTTGGAATCATTTGTAATCATGTGAAGCTTGCATTGGAACCAGAAGTTGGATAAACAATCGTTTAGTATGCTCTTCTCTCGCGTTTCAAAGCAACCTTGAGAATCAAAAAAAGGTTGTAGGACAATTTCATCTCCCTTGAAAATATTTAAACCTTTAGGAGAGGACAACAGCCCCCTCAGAAATCCTCTTAGTTTATTTTTCAAACACATCTTAAGATTATAATGGGCCCATACATGCCCACATGCTACAAAGATAGGATAGTGTTGAAATTTACTTTCTTAGATTAAATCACTAGGGAAGTTTAAAGGTTTTTGTAACAGGCTCATACATGCCCACATGATCACAATCTAGGATAGTTTCAAATCTTTCTTAGATTAAATCACAATAGGGAGTTAAAGGAATAGTAAAGGACCCACATGTCCACATGCTTGTTTCCTAGGGACTTTTGAATTACGCAAGGTTGTACCAAAGG
>ML788840.1:783021-803118 GCA_009831015.1 Picea engelmannii
GTATTCAACTGCTCAAAATTTTGATATTGCTGAATGGGAGAGGGTTGAACAAAATTCACCCAATGTGAGGGTGTCCTTGTGGTGGAGCCATGGGCTGGGGAGGGCCAGGGAATGGAAAGTACAGATTATTTTTTGGTGATGATCCATAAGGTACATAGGAAGGCGTGGTGCTTTCGCTAGTACTTAGAGTATAAGCTGAGGTAGAGGGAGTACCCAAACTTGTTTGGACATGTGGGTGTATTGGGGGTGCCGACGGTGCCCCACTAATGGGTGGAGGAAGAGCAACAGGGGGTGGAGGGTAATAAGAGGTTCCCCCATATGCCAACGGATATTGAGGTGTGCCATACATTGGTGGTTGTTTGGGTTGTGGATTGTGGTGCATGGTGGTACCAATCAATTCATCTGCTGAGTGAGACATCCCGGGTTTATCTTGGCTAAATGGCACAGGTTTTGGGAGATAAAGAAGTATTGTGTAAAAGTACCTTGATTGAGAATAGATGAGGTTGTATTGTTGAGCCTTACTGATGGCTTCTTCTTTCAATTGAGGGAAGGTGGAAGCCACATCTTTACTGAGGAGAGAGACAAGTGATCTGAGAAACCAGTCAAGACACTGTTGTTTGGTGGTTTCTTCTTTGCACAAACTACATCATCGACGCCACTCGTGAATGTGATCAACAATATGTGTGGCTAAGGTTTGTTTAAAATTAGAGAGTATTTCAAGATCATTGTCATGGCATATTGGTAATTGGAAGAAGGTCAAAAATGCTTTGGCCAAGGACTCGAAAGTCGCATGGGACCTTGATTTTTCATCTACATGCCATTTGGATGATGGGACAATGAGTGTGCGTTGAAATAATCATATTCGGATGTAATCATCCATAATGTTGTTGGAAGAGCACCATAAGTGGAAAGTCATGACATGGTTGGCAGGGTCATCTCCTGCCTTTCCTTCAAACTTGGGGATATCTGAAGGTAGTTTGGTAGGCATTGTAGGACATGTGGGGTCATGCAATATAGGATCATTTATGAGTTTTTTTAGATTTGGTATGTTAAGAGAGGCAAAATATGACATCTGGAGAGGTGGTGGAGGATTAGTTCCAACCATGGTGTGAGTGTTCTATGAACCTGACCCTTGAGGGGGGCTAGGTGGGTTGGTACTTCCCCCTTGAGAGGAAGTTGGCCCCTCGCTTCCATGTAAAGGAGAACGAGCAAATGATGGAACTTGGGAATTGGACCCAAGTAAGGTGGAACCAAGCAAAGATGATCGTAAGATAGTGGAACTCACAGGGGTTTGAGAAGGTGGAGCCGATGAGTTGGCAAGACTAGGAACTCCCCCTAAAATAGGAGGGAGGTTCAACAAGCATCTGGAACGACAGGGGTTCTGTGGGTCCCCTATGATGTCCGACTAGCTGAGTGGATGTGTGCAAATGGTGGTGAGAGTGATAAATAAACAAGAGTTGTTTCAATTTTTGAAGTTTACACAATATATATCTAAATCAAATGTAATCAAGAGTGCATCATACATAAAGTGTTTTGATAAAGAAGCATATATGTGGATAAGTCAGTTTTGTCCACGTGAGGAATCAACGAAAAAAAATGCTCGTGTCCTAAAAGATGTAACTTCCTTCCTCTCAAATAGCACTAGACCTTCCAATAGTACTCAACAATGGGGTCTGAAGTCACCGAAAGAGAAACTAGTGAAGGATGAAGTAATCAATTATAATGAGGGGTAAAGGGGGCATATCCCGAAAGAGCTGGCGATATTTCCCGATAGCCACACAAAATCTGATCAAGGTGCACTTGCAGCCCACAATTTCCACCTGGGTAGATGCCCTAAAATTTGGTCACTAGGTACCTCGGTCAAAGTGCGGAATTTAGATTTTTGGCCTAAGAAATGTGTCATGGGCTAGATCCCGTCTAGGAGGTGGGTGCCTCAATGGGGGACTCACAGAAAAACCGGACCTCAGTCTTCAACCCTTCACGAGTATCTCCCTACCTTATGGTGTTAGGAACACTTGACTTGGAGGATTTAAAGTTCCCTATTTGACAACTTCTATTGTTTTGAAAATGTGAGAACCAAATAATGGGGATTTATTTGGATGCCTATCCCCGAAATCCTACCTAGACTAAAATATTTCTTTTGGCACCTTCTGTGGAGGAAAACTTAGTGAGTCTTTAGAAATTTTTTAGATGTGGTTGTTTGAAAGATTGGGGGTGTGAGCCAATCTCATTGAAATTTGATGGGAGTGGATAGTTTCGTCAAGAAAAGGGTGGGGTGTTTCGGAATCCCTTTAGAGGAAACTTACTTTGACCTCCACGTTTCGAGATGAAAACTATGTGAGTGATAAGTGACTTTTGTGTGTGAATGAGTGAAAGTGTGCCAATGTTTTAATGAATTAGGTGTCACCTTGCTACATGTGGACTTCACTTGGTCCTTACAAGTGTTGATTACCTAATTAACTAAATKCCTTTGGTACAACCTTGCGTAATTCAAAAGTCCCTAGGAAACAAGCATGTGGACATGTGGGTCCTTTACTATTCCTTTAACTCCCTATTGTGATTTAATCTAAGAAAGATTTGAAACTATCCTAGATTGTGATCATGTGGGCATGTATGAGCCTGTTACAAAAACCTTTAAACTTCCCTAGTGATTTAATCTAAGAAAGTAAATTTCAACACTATCCTATCTTTGTAGCATGTGGGCATGTATGGGCCCATTATAATCTTAAGATGTGTTTGAAAAATAAACTAAGAGGATTTCTGAGGGGGCTGTTGTCCTCTCCTAAAGGTTTAAATATTTTCAAGGGAGATGAAATTGTCCTACAACCTTTTTTTGATTCTCAAGGTTGCTTTGAAACGCGAGAGAAGAGCATACTAAACGATTGTTTATCCAACTTCTGGTTCCAATGCAAGCTTCACATGATTACAAATGATTCCAACTTATATCCTTAGTCAAAGAAAGCCATCCATGTGGAAAAATGAAAGAAAAAGAGGAAATAATGATTTTAAACCCCCTTAGTGCCTATGTGTTTTGACTAATCCCTTTATATGGAGAGGGAACTAAGTGTGGTGTAGATTACAACATGCATGAAATCATTTTTAAGAAGGCTAGGGGCCTTCCCCAAATCACAAAAAGGATTACAATGTGTCTTTTTTTGCACAGGTGCATGGGTCTCAGAGTAGACAGAGGCACACTAAGCACCAATGGGTATACCGAAACAAAATTTTGGGCACAGGTGCGCGGAGGGAACTAAAAAACACAATAACTTTTGTGCACGTGTGCACGATGCGCGACTGTGGGCCAATAAACCCGCGCACACCTATCACACAGCCATGAAGAAAATTCTAAATGGAATTCTCTCAATTCAGCTTTGAATTGGATGTTTTGCAGGTCGGCTTGGGCCGGTTTAGGTACCTGTAGGTTAAATAAACCAAAAGAAGAGCTAAAATTGAGACAATTGAGCCTATTGATCAAATTGATCATGTTGATCCTGTAGCTCCAGTTGATGTTCTCAAGATATTACAGTAGGTCGGAAGATACTTACATGGGATCATCAGACTCTGCAAGAGGCAGAATGACATGAAACTCCTTGTGGTACCTTCCGAGAGAGAAAGAGACCTCAGAGATATTCATGCTATGCTACAGTTATGAGCCACATCATTGATTATGAGCCTTCCTATTATGAGGAGGAAACTAGTCACCCAGTATGGAGAGATGTCATGATGGAGGAGTATCAATCCATCATGAAGAATGATGTGTGAGATATTGTTTCGAGACCTGAGAGGAAGTCTGTAGTGACATCCAAATAGATCTATAATATCAAACACATATTTGACGAGAGCATCGAGAGACACAAAATGAGATTTGTTGCTAAAGGATTATCTGATGTGGAGGGAATAGATTATGGGGAGACATTTGATCTTGTTGCTTGATACACTTCTATCTGGATGATTATTTCCCCTGCAACATCCATGGGTTGGAGAGTACATCCGATGGATGTGAAGATACCATTTCTCAATGGAGAGATTGAGGAAATAGTATGCATTGAGCAACCATATGGTTTCATGATACATGAGAAGGAGCCTCACGTGTGTAGGTTGAAGAAGGTCCTGTATGGAATCAATAAGGAACCTTGAGCTTGGTATGCGAGGATTGATGGACACTTGAGGATTTTGGGCTTCAGTAAAAGTGTTGTCGATCCCAGCCTATACTACACCACTATTAATGGTGAGTCCATGATTTTGGTCCTCTACAGTGATGATTTATTCCTCATCGATACATAAAGCCTTATTGTTGAATACAAGTATGCATTGGCCTCTGATTTTGATATGAAGGATATTGGTATGATGCACTAATTATTGGGACTAGAGGTGTGGCAGAGAACTGATGAGATTTTCTTGAGTCAGGGGAAGTACAAAGTTGAAATATTGAAGAAGTTTGGGATGTTGAATTATAAGCCTATGACTACACCAATGGTGATGAATTTGAAGAAAATAAGTGTATCTTCTTTCGATTTTGATGATATTGATCTGACCCTGTAATATAGTTGATTGGATCATTGAAGTATTTGGATAACACTAGAACATATTTTTTCTATGCAGTGAGTGCACTTAGCCAGTTTATTATTCAGCCAATATAGACACACTGGATTGCTATGAAGCATGTGTTGAGACACATGCGAGGAACAATTGGACATGGTTTGAGATATACTTCCAGTATTGATATGATATTGTAGGAAGATATTGACTCTGATTGTGTAGGGAACATAGTGGAAATAAAGAGCACCTTTGGGTGTTGCTTCACTTTGGGATCTTCCATGGTTTCTTGGTGTAGCAGGAAACAAACTTATGTGGCTTTGATCACAACATAAGAAAATTACATTGCATTAAGTATGTCAGTCCGTGAAGCAGTGTGGATTCAAAATCTCCTCTCATATTTATCTAAACATGTGCTAGATTCCACCATTATTCATTATGGTAACCAAAGTTGTGTGAAGATCTCAGAGAATCCAGTGTTTCATGAAAAATTGAACCACATTGATATCAAGTACCATTACATTGAGACATGGTGCAGAGGAAGGAAGTATTGCTACATTACCTTCCTATAGATGAGCATGTTGTTGATTTTCTTACCAAACTAGGATGAAGTTCAAGTACTTCCATGATAGACTTGGCGTGGCAGAGAACGCCTCCATCGTTGAGAGGGAGTGTTGATGTTTACAGCTTCCTGAGACATTCTCAAGATCGTACTCCTTTGTGACTGATTTCAGTTGTGAGGAAACTTATCCAAGAAGGGATAAGTGGGACACTTATTTGAGAAGGGATAAGTGGGTTTGGGCTTATTCAAGAAGGGATACGTGAGTTGATTTGTAAGGACACTTATTCGAGAAGGGATAGCCGAACGTCTTTTGTGGAGAGCACATGAGACCACGTACCATGTGGAGAGTACATGAGGACATGTCAAGGGAGTTTACCTTGATCTCACACACTATGGGGAGATGAGCCTAGTGTTTCTAGAGGGAGTAGCCTCTAGAATTCCACATGGGAGTGCCATGTGTGGTAGACATTCTCTAGATCATACTCCTCTATGAATTGAGTTGATTTGATCTGTGAGGACACTTATCTGAGAAGGGATAAGTGTGTTTGGGCTGATAGCCCAAAATTATTTATGGAGAGCACATGAGGACCTGTCCCTTATGGAGAGAACATGAGGACATGTCAAGGGAGTTGACCTTGACGTCACACACTATGGGGATTTGAACCTACATTTTCCTAGAGTGTGTAGCCTCTAGAATTCCACATGGGAGTGCCATGTGTGAAAAACCTTTTTCTACTATGGTGGTTGTGTACCACTGGCAGAGACTGTGTCTCTAGACAGTAATTGTGTACTACCATGGAAAGATACCTCCCTAGCTAAGAGGGAGTGTTGATGTTTCAACATTGGGTGGACCTTCTTCTATATTGGGTTGTAGACCAAGGGAGATATGATACATTTATCATAAAGGTGCACTTTTGGTAAATGGGCCCAAACGTAGTCCATCCTTAATCATGGCAAGGAATAATATGGACTTGAGGTGCTTGAAGTGATTTCCATGTGTCAGTTATCATCAAGCTGACATTCACTCATAGGAGTGTACTTGTTGTGAAACATCTCAGTGTGGTCTTTGTCCTAATGATGTTGATTTGAAAAGGATGGATAAAGCCTCCAGATGCTATATGTTATTACATGTGGATCCAGAGTGAGCCTAATCTTAAAGAGAGTTAATTGGCTCTGAGGGAGAGTTGTAGAAGGAGTTTCTCCTCGGTTCAGATGGGAAAGATATGTCTCCCAAGACTGATAGATAAGTGTCACGAGTCTAGGGTGAGGTTTGTATAATTAAAAGACAAACTTGTCATCATGCAGAATGTCTCCCTCATTGAGAGGGAGTGTTGATGTTAGGACAACATCGGGAAGACATTCTCTTAGAATAATAATTAATAATATAATTATTGATTATTAAATATCATATATAATAAGTAAATGATAATAATAAATAGTTATTGATTATTCAAGAGACCCATCCTTTCATGGATGGTCACCATATGTTCTCTATGTATGGAACACTCATCATTGTTATAATATATTGATCATATCTCATATGAATAAAAACAACAAGATCATATCTCATATGAAGAAAAACAACAAAAATTATAATTTCACTACACATATTCATAATTCAGACAAAGCCAAAATACACATCGTTCCACTTGCCAAATGCACAAAATACAACAAATGAAATACACCGACGTTGAATAAAAAACAATCATCTAATCTCGGTTAGAAATGCATAGGGATACAATCGCCTAGAATTCCTACTTAGACATGTATAGACATGACGTTATTTCACTGTGCAAAGTAGAAATGTTGAGTCAAAATACAAACAAAGACCAAAATACAAGCAAAACAAATCACAGATTTCAAGCAAATAAATTTGGGCTCTGCTCATATTTTGAGCTACATATCTCCCACCACCACTGTAATTTTTGTTTTCACGCTGAAAAAGCAGTCTCACTACTATTCTATTAAGAATCAAGTGAAACTATCAAAGATACATATTATGTTTACATTGTCCTTTTGCCCCTATATTCCTCCAAATAGGATAATGTGAAATCCATAAGTTCTTCAAAACTTGTCTTCGATACATAAAAAAAACTAAACCAACCTAGGATTTTGCCTTCCTATCCACTTATATACATTGGTTCCATCAAAACATTGTCGAGGCTTAAATACTATGACCAAAAGTATAGTATGAAACTAAAACAAAGGGATTTTGTAGACATAAAGTACTACTCCTTCGATTAGCTCCTCAATATAAAACCGCACGAGATGGAAATTCAATGCTTGTTAGGATAGTTGATAAACAACATGGTTAAAATTTCTTTGAACATGCATGAAGTTGAGACTTTCAAAATTGACTTGCAACTTTCCGATCCTCTCTTGCTAGGGTCTAAGATATAAACAATTCAATTTTAATTCACCTTTTATCCAATCAATAGTTGTTTTGGAATCCCCAATGACCATCAAACTTCTCAAAGATAATAGAGAAGCAATATGTAATAGTCCCCATAATCCTTGGAGCTCAAATTTCATATTGGACCTTCTCCTCCAGCAAAATATGCTTTGAAAATGTGGGCGATGTTGAATTTAAGGAATAAAACAATACCACACCTATTTCCTGAGGCTGCACTATCGAAGAACCCAATTGGTGAGTCATCAAAATAAACTGGAATTAGGATATAATCCAACCTATCAAGATTTGTCTCATCTTGAAATTCATGGATAGAAAGAAGAGTTTTTTTTGCTATGAATGTATCTTGTCTAGCCCAGTTTTTGAATAACATATTATTTTGGTACCTCCAGATGCCCCAAAACACAATGAATGGAATATGTCTCAACCTTGGATATTTAATGAACCATTTAAGGAGATTATCTTCCAATCCCAGTTCTCCCCATTCATTGCGAATCATCAGTTGAGAAAGGACCTATTTCCAAATAAATTTAGAAACAACACAATGAGAAAAAATATGATATGTTGAGTCTTCAACGTTGAGACATAAGCTGCATGCTGAAAGCCCGATTCCTCCTATACATTGATAATTGACCCCTATAAGTATACTATCCATCAAAAATAACCATATAAAACAAATGATCTTACTCGGACCATTTACCTGCCAGATAGCTTTGAACCACCATCGATTTTCTCCCTTTAAATTAGAATATAAAATGGACTAGTAAGCTAACTTGATAGAGACAGTTCCCAAATCTCGGTTCCATGACCAGACGAGCTTATCAATGGATTCATTTATGGAGATGCCATTAGTTTGAAGAGCGAGGAAGAAATTGTCCCATTCCAAATCTAGCTCACTTGATAGATTAAGATGATTAGAGTCAATCCAAACTGTCGGGGAGGTTGATTATTTATGAAGAGAATCTTGGGCTAATGTATAAATATTCATATTATGAATATGGGAAATAAGGGGAGTTGAAAGAAAACATAGGTCATTCCCTCCAACAAAATCATCCAGGCCTAGAGAAATTTGTTTACCACAACCCACATTCTAGGTTGTCCACCTCAGAATGATAGGCATAGCTGACATAAGGTTTCTCCAAATGATCGAAGAAACAAAATATTTAAAGAAATTCCTTTTAATACAAGATGGAACATCAATACCTTTCAGGTATTTTTTCCTGAACACTAAACTCCACAGACCATCGCCAAAGAGCCCCCTCTAACATGATTTTGTAGCTAAGGAGAGAGAAAACCACTTTAAATTTCGTAAACCCCAACCTATGTTCTCCTTTGGTAGTGCTATCTTATGCCATTTAGCTAGATGGAAACCATTTTGTTTTTTGGCACCCCTCCATATAAGTTTTGTAATTAATTGTTGGATTCTTTGCATAGTGGTCGCAGGAATCTTAACCAAACTGAGCCAGTACAAAGGAATATTCTGCAGAACTGTTTTTGCTAAAATAAGTTTTCCTCCTAGGGATAGCCATCAAAATGACCAACAACCAATTCTCTTCTCAATTTTTTGAATTATCCAGTTCCAGTCAACCACTCTATGATTATTTTCCTTGAGATAGTATCCAAGATACTTCATCCCTTCCTTAAATTATAAAAAATGTATATTAAAGGTTGTCCTCATTTTAGATACTAACTCTGGATCAATGTTTTGTGCTGGGAAGAAATACTTGTGACAATTGATGACCATACCAGATGCTTTACAAAAATTCCCTAAAAGTGAGTGTAAGAAAGACCATTCTTCATAATTTTCATCCCTCAAGATAAGGACATAATCAACAAATAGCAGGTGTGATATAAAAGTCTCAACAACTACCTTTAAACCTTTTAAAGATCCATTTGGTACTGCCTTTTTTATCTGTCTACTTAGGCATTAAATAACAAGAAGGAACAGTAGTGGTGAGAGAGGACACCCCTGTATCAACCCTTGATGGATTTTAAAAAATGAAGTAGGAGATCTGTTTATTAGCACTACCATACTTACGTTAGTAACAAAAGACATAATCCATTGTGATACTTCCCACTTAAGCCCTATCTAGATGAGCAATAATCTCATAAATTGCCAACTTGCATTATCATATGCCTTTTTCAAATCCAACTTAAGGATGATAGAACTTAATTTCTTAGATTTAACTATGTGGAAGCATTCTTGGGCTAATCCAATAGCATCAAAAACCAATCTGTGCTTTAGGAAGCCGAACTGTTCTTATGATAAACAAGAGGCGAACTTGTCCTTAATGAGAATTGAAATTATCTTGAAGATCACTTTATATGCAAAGTTTCATAAGGAAATGGGCCTGAACTCATTAAAGGAGGAAGGTTTGCTCACCTTTGGAATAAGAGTGAAAAATGTAGCATTGAGTGCGCCTGTAATGAAGCCTGAGATTCTGGATTCCTCAACAACAAGGAGAAGGTCCTTTCCCATGATGTCAAAGGAGGACTGAAAGAGATCTTGAGTCCACCCATCTGGGCCAGGGCTCTTATCATTTGGCATTTTGTTAACTATAAACTCAATTTCTTCAATGGAGACTGGTTTCCCTATATCATCACTATCAATGTAAGATAACATTCTAGGTACATCTTTTATTATATGTATCTGGTTTCTCAAGTCTTCCACCTCGGGAACATGTATTGGGTCTGAAATTTTCTATAAGCATACTCCTTTTTCTCCGATTCACTCAATAGAATCATCACATCATCATTGGAAATATCCCATATTGAGTTTTGGATCCTCCTCCGCGCAACATATTTATGAAAAAAATTGGTGTTCTTATCCCCTTTCTTCATCCAGAGAGCTCGACCCCTGAGCCTCCATGTTAATTCTTCAATATATGGAATATTTGTTTTCCTTGTCTTAAGGGCTCTCAACTAGTTTAACTCCTCCTACTTGAATATTTGTGATCGATGAGTCTCAAAACTCTCGGACACACTGTAATTAATCGTTGATACATGCTAAATTAGTGTTTCTAATTTTCCATTAATTTGACCTGCATTCACTTCAACATATGATGGGAATCCAACACAAAACTAAACTAATGTACCTCTTTGACATAGAATCCATGTATCTACTACACCTGCCATCTTTAATGTATACTATCATTGGCCATGTTGATCCCAAATTCGAACCATCCCCACTCGGGGATCGATCCCCGACATAATGCCAGAGATCCCATAGTAAGTGCCAACTAAAATTTTTAGAATCATTTAATTCCCAAATTACTCCTTCCTCGTTGGCCTCGCTGAGTCATTTGTTGGCAAAACAATTTCTGGTACATTAAGCCATGAGAATTGTCGAGTAAAATCTTTAAAATACAAAAATTATATTTAGATGACCAGGAAAACATATAAATCAAGACATTAAGCCATGGGAAAAGTAGCAAAAGATTTCAAATACATAAATTATATTTAAATACAGAGCATTGTTTTCCCATTAACAGGAAATTCAACATATGGAAGAAATGTAGAAAATCTTATTGATGCACATCAGGCTGGATAGATTGCATAGCATTAAATATTTCTCAAGCCTTGAAATGAAATCGTGAAAAATCTAGCTAGGGCACATGCAACAAAACCCTACAAAATTCACCAAGATTTCGATCTCTACATACAACGGAGGATCTATCCAATTTTGACTTCAATCATCTTAGGTTTCTTCATCTCAGGTGGGGGAAGCATGGAAATGGTGATGGTGAGCACTACATTCTGACACACGACAGTGATGGCTTCCAGATTGCAGTCAGAAGGCAAGGTGAATTTCCTCATGAAATTGGCCACTTTGCGCTCCATGCAGATGTATTTCACTTCCCTAAGGTAATGTGAAAGTGAAATTCCATGCCTATTCGTGACCTCTTTAATGATGTATTAAAGAGGTCACGAATAGGCATGGGATTTCACTTTCACATTACCCCTCACATGAAACAGGTAAACTTTTCAATGACCTTTCATTTTAAGATTCAACATTTTGAAGAGGGAGGACATTTCTCGATACTAAAAAAAAATATACTTATATTAGTGAATATAAAAAGTTTTTTACATTAAACTGACTGCTTGAAAACATAAAAATTTCCTATTACATCGTCATACATAGGAGGTATGAGTTACAAACTACAAAACAAGATCCATCATCAACCACTGTAGATATAAGTATAATTCACAAAAATAAATATCTTTTGCATTTACATTTCATGCTTGAAAAAGACAAATCTCAAGTTCTTCTACTTTGCTGCAGAAATATATTAGTTGATTGACAGTCTTTCAAATATCTTTGTTTGAATTCATGTACCCACTGCATAGTATATTCCCTCTTCATCCAGTTGCAATGCTTGTTTTGATATTTGATCCACTTCCTTATTATATTCTGTATATATGTGTTGGGCTTTAAATTGTTGAAACTTTCCGCTCAATACTCGAATTTTTGTCATCCAAGGTTGAAGTGAACCAACCTGTAAATTGTTTTCATGGGAAAACCGGTCAATAATAATCTTCAAGTCTCCTACCAGTTGTATGCTTTTAACCTTTTTGTATAAAAAAAATATAAATGCACCACATGGCTAAAATTTCACCCGTGGTATTGGTTATAGTGCCACAATTCATCATTAGGCTGAAAGTACCCAAATCTATACATTTTAGTACACCTATAGCCCCACATTTTGTGCCCTCACATTGTGAAGCTCCATCAGAAAAACCCACTTCCAGGTTCCAGTCTAATAAAAAGGAGGCCTATAAATCCTATGATGATGGACATAAAGTATGTTTTTGTTTTCCCCCAAGACCTATAAAATTCTATTGCAAACCCTTACCAATGATGGTGGATGCTCCTCAAAGATAACCAAGTTCTCGTGCTTCCATATCTCCCAGCATATATAAAAAGTAATTTCTTTCCAAAAATCCATCTTCCTATCCAAATTTGAAAACACTCAATTATCTGACCACCCTCCTATAAACTATTTAGTTTTAGTTCCTTTAAGATTGAGTACCAAATATATTTGGTGACGTTGCACTTAAAAAACATGTGATTTCAAGTTTCCTCATTTTCCCCACATAGAACACATCTGCTAGGACCAATCATCCCTCTTTTGGTCAAAATTTCTAAGGCGACTATTTTTTGTTCTAACATTAACCAACATAAAAGTTTGAATTTAAGTGGAATCTTCCACTTCCAAAGTTCTTTGTACCATAACATATGACACCCCTCGGACTCCTCCATCATTTGTACTTCGTATGCTTGTTTGGCAGTAACTTGTACTTCTTTGGTATTTCACGAACATATTAATGCATCATTTACAACATTTAATTCAAAACACGACCCCACTAAACCTTTAACATAATTATCCCATTCCTCTTTTTTCCCTCCCTCTAGTCCAACAGTCTCTTCCTTCTTCCATCTTAAAATACTTGGATCCTCAATATCAATTGTCCCTCCTTGTGTAAGAAAATGTATGCCTTGTGCCTTCAGAATAGTAATTAAATTCTTTGAGAGTTTACCCAATCATTGGATCTTCTCCTATTCCAATGTCCCACCCATTTCCAGGCTTCCAGACAAGACAATCAGTTATGATGGATAATGAGGAAGTTAAGGCTCTCCAACAGTTTGATAAACCAACCCAGTTTTTCCTTCCTTGCTTGAATCATTCAACAATAGTTTTTGTTTTCAAGTATTTTTTGTATGCCACTTCATGCTAGAGCCCAGGAATCATTAGGAACCTCCACAAATGTTTAGCTGCCAGTGATTTTCCAAAAGAGAAGATATTTTTAATAACCCACCCTCCTATCTTTTTTGGTTTAACAATTCTTTTTCAGTTTACCAAGTGCATACCTTCTTTTACTTTTTTCCCAATCCATAAGAAACTAAACATCTTCCTTCTAGATCTATTTAGTAGGATTTTTGGAATCTTCAAAAAAGAAAGCCAGTAAACAGGTATGCTTTCTAAGATAGATTTTAATAGGGTGACCCTGCCCCCTAAGGTAAGACATCTATGACTCCAATTCGAGAATTTTTTTTCCATTTTTTTCTCAAGCCATCTCCGGTCTACCAATGGATAGTAGTTTGGTTTAATAAAGAAACCCATGTACTCAAAACCAACATCGAAAGGTTTAACTTCAAGAGGCATACACTCTTTTAGAACTATAAGCTCCTCTTCTATCCACCCTACTTCTAGAAATAAGGACTTTTGTGGGATGAATGAGATCCCCGTCTCTTTACATAATATATCTAGTACCTTCTTAAAAAATTTCCATTCTGCAATGGTTCCATTCCCAAATAATAACACATCATCCACAAATAGTAGATGTGTAATTCTTATACCTTTTGCCACCAAAACACCTTCAATTTTCCTTTCCTCAACCAACTTCTGGATGGATCTAATCAAACCTTTAAGAACAAGTAGAAATATTAGTGGGGATAATGGGCATCCTTTCCTCAGTCTGCTTGAACTTTTAAAAAAATAGGAAGGGATACCATTTATCAAGACAACAAAATTTGCAGTAGATACACAACCCATAATCCAATATGTAGCCTCTAAAATAAATCCAAACTATAGTAAAACTAACCTTAAAAAACCCCAATCCACTGATACAAGTGGATATCGATGGCCACCCACCTTTTCTAACTCACTCAAAACAATTTTCTGGCAATTTTGGTAATTTACTATTTTTAGCAGATTTTAACTTCTGGGGCCATTTTGAAGGCCTAAATGAAGGTTTTTCGGGATCAAGATTCCTAATTATATCTAAAGGATATAATTGAGCCTCCATAATGAATCTCCTTCATGATACATTTCCAATGGGCTATCACGCGCCTAAAACGGAGATAGTATGCAAAAGTTACGACCCTAAGAAGTTGATGTATTAACTTACCCAAACAGGGCCTGCATGACTTTTGGCGGTTCATCTCCTAGCGTTAGGTTTTTGGATGTCTATGGTTTTTGACATTCCTGTTTATTGTAAAAAGACCTTCAGAGCCTCATTGTAATCATCTTCTTACGATTGAGCGCAACCATCGGTCCATCACATCTCTTCTCAGAGATAAGCTGCCACCATTCCAACAAGCTTGTTTCCTGCTGCATTTTACAGTTTCATCTTATTTCCTTATTGAATAAAAAACCAGTTTTATATTTTAATAATTTGTATTCATAGCGTTCTTCTCATAAAATCCGGATCATCCACCCTGTCATATGCCTTCATCATATCCAGTTTAAGAACCAAAGCTTTGATATTTTTTACCTTGATAGTATGTAAGGCTTCATGTGCCACTCCTATGGCATATACAAAATTTCTACCAACCAGAAAGCCAAACTGTTCCTTTGATATCCCAGTTGAGAGTGATTCTTTAATTTTGGTTGCAATAAATTTTTTGATAACCTTGTACGCCAAATTACAAAGTGAAATTGGTCTATACCCCTCAAAAGATTTTGGATTATCACTTTTAGGAATAAGGGATAGAAAGGTATCATTTAAGGATTCAACAACCCTACCTTTTTATCTAAACTCTTCAATCGCCTCCATAAGTTCATTACCCAAGAGATGAAAGAAAGCTAAGAAAAATTCTACCGTTCAACCATCAGGCCCAGAACATTTTGATACAGTAAAACCTTTTAGAGTTGGTAATATTTCAGATAGGGTAAATGGATCAACAATTCTAAGGCCTTCTTCCTCAGAGGACCAATTATCCCTCTCTTTTTGTTTTAGGGCACAATCACTTTAGGAGAGAGGACCAATTATGCATCATAAATTTACATGGAAGTTTATTGGTATTCTTATGTTACTTGTTCACACTTTATCACTGTTTAGTATAAGAATCTAAGATAAGGTGTCTAATAAGCTTAACAAGTTTATTTAATCATAGAAGTTGCTATTTTATATATTTAAGCATACAATTTCTTAATGTTTATATAAATTTTACTTAATCTTAAATCTTTCCTTCATAGTTCTTGAGTATGTTGTGTGTGGTTTTTTAGTCCCTACCTTAAAGGGATGGAAGGGACTATATAAATCAATTATCCATCATATGTGGTCCTTGCACAAAAATTAAAGTTAATGTTTATATATGCTTGGAGAATTTTTTCACTAATGTTTTAAAGGTATGTTTCAAAAATGCACTTATATATTTTATGTTTTACCCCAGGTTCTATGTTTTAACCTAAGTTTGACGTCTTATTTATTATATGATTTGGTTTGTTGATCTAAATTGGCCTCCCAACCACTCAAGAAGTTTTAACCCAAAGTTTCGGTTTAATCTTTGGTTTTATCCTATGCTTGAACTTTAAGGTCTTATTTGGCCTCAAAACGAGGCTATTTTGACACCTGTCACCTCCCTTGACCCTTGTCATCTCCCTACTACATGTTTGTTGCCAAGATTTTTTCGTTCCATGCATACATCCATGGATACCCTATCTAGTTCTACAATGTATTTATCTCGACAGAGATAGTCTTGGTCGCTTTTGCCAACAACCTTCCAAGGTGTAGAATTGGTAGGTTTTTCCAACAGCCATAAAACTAGTCGCTTTTTCCAATAGCCTTCCAGGCTACTTCCAAGTTACGGAACTAGAACCAAATCCATTTTTTTTTGGGTTTCTAGAGATGGCATGAGATCTTCAAGGGAGTCTTCCTTGCACTGTAAGGACAACTATGGTGAGTAAAACTGAATTTATTTCCAATCTTTTTAGACTTAAATAGTGGCTCACTTATGGTTCATCCATTAGTTGTTGGCATGGATTTCACCCTTCTTTACTCTTATTCATGTCCCGATCACACACTTGATACTTGTTCTTCTTATCCTTATAAGTATAGGTTCCCATTTGTCTTCACTTGTATGGCTTGGCTAGTAATTCATAGCTTGTATAAACATTGGAATGACTCAATTACAATTCTAAAAAATCCCATCATCATCGATGAGTTACAAGTAGGTCATAGGTTTCATGACCACCCCTCTCTTGGACTAGCTCTATACGCATTGGGGAGGAATACTGGATGTGCCTATTCTTTAGATTGGTTCTTTCCCCGAATTGCTATAGGAAAGATCATATGTCCGTGTAGATCTGGGGATGGGCATATGGAATAAAGAAAAGGTGAGGAATATAAAGAAATACGTCAGTAAGGGTGATTTAGTCGGTAAGGGTGATTTAGACAAAGAAGAAAGTACCACAACGACTCACATGGATGGATTTTTTCTCAACCTTGCTCACACTCAAACATTTTTTTTCAAATACCAAAAACCAACGTTGTTTTACTTACAATTGAGCCTTCATTGTCTCCTTTCTTCCTGGTTGTTTTCGTCCTTAATATGCTGCTTGGTCTTGTTGTTCATGTGGTTCCTTCCTAGTCCTTCAGATGCTTCTTGGGCTTGTTGTTCCGTCCTTAAGATATTGCTTGTCCTTGATATTCATGTGGTTCCTTTCTGGCTTCTTCTGTCCTTAAGATGATGCTCACGCTTGTTTTTCATGTGGTTATGACAATTTTTTATGTTTTTAGATCTTAAAAGGCTTGACCTGCTTCTCTAGAGTTTGTTTTGGTAATCTTCGGGTGATTGTTATTGATTCTTATTGAGTAATTTCCAATTCGCTACATATCATATGAGCCCACTTGGATGTCACTGAGTCCACTCAGATGCCGCTAGGGATGAGGAGGATCTTTAACGCTCTAGATTGTTTTGTTCAAAAGGTTGTGGTAGAGGAATTGCAGGAGAATTCCAGCCCACGCTCGAATCCGACTAGCCCATGACCACTACGACGAGCTTCTTCCCCTTCAAGTAATTTCCTGCAATGTCGTTGATGAATAAGGAGCTTGAATCAAGGAAACTAAAAACCAAATGCCCATTATATTTGTAGTATAAACATGTGGTTCACCTTTACCAATGCATGCCACTCCTGCATGTTGAATTGTGTATCCTCCACATGGTTGTAACTTTCCATGCAACCTTACAAATGAATATGTAGGTCATTGTGTGGTGCCCTGGAAACCTAAGCATCAATAAGAATGACCCAATTTGATCTGGGCATCCCCGGAGGATGCACCTGGAACTAGCTTATGCTACTCGAACTACTGCTGCTTCAACTTTTGCATCAAGATCCCAATATGGTGGAACATTTGGATATGATATTGATTTTGTAACTACCGATGGATAAGGAAATGTCTCTGCTATATATGTCATTGTATTTTCTATTGTACTAATGCTTTAGGCTATTGGTATGGAATTGCATCTCGATTTTTAGTAAGGGATTTAACTGGCTACAGATTTTGCGACTGTGGCGTTTTCCTTTTAAGCATGATCCATGAGTATTGGGGGAATAAGGATTAGATGGAAATAACGAGGTTTTAATATCATTTAGGGGAAAATTGGATTTCTCTGGTGTCAGTCCAAAATGCATTAACCTTTCTCCAGTTATCTATTTTTCTGTAGCGGAGATATTTTCCTCATTTACCTTTCACCAATAACCCTCTTCATTGGAAGTAACAGAAGGAAAGGTTGGAGGAAAGGCAGGTGCATATCCAAAGTGAACATATTACAAAGATAATATCCATATAAATAGGAAAATGAATGACCTTAAGGTTCAAATTAACATTATCCTATTGATCATTTTCCAAATAATTTCATATGGAGGAGTAGTACCGTGGGTTTTGACAGAAAGATTGACTCCATGGACCCCCCTCTAAGAAACTAAAAATGGATTTGAGGAATTGTTTCTACTCAGCCCATCCCAAGCACCAGTGGGAGGAATTGGTGCTCCCCAACCCCATTACTTCCGATCTGGCACAATTCAAATTGGATTGATTTACAGCTAAAGATTTTGGCTTAAGGTAGATATAGAAGTTGGACCAAAAAAATCGGGTATCAGGTTACTCCTTGATTTCTGACGGAAAATCCTGAGTTTGCTTGCATTTCCTGGGTGAACGTAGAAAAAAATAAATTCCTCCAGCTTGGGATCCACCACTAGTGATCGAGATCTGGAAAATTTCAAACTCAAACCCAACCAAATCCAATCGATAAAACTGGTGCTTTTTCTTGGTCAAATGCCTTTTCCACTACTTTTGAACCCACCTTTGCAACTATTACTTATCTACCCAAGGACTTGGATCCTCACCTGGAAGGGATGCTTGCTTAGATACCCTTGGTGATACATTTTACTAAGTCAATGAGGTAAACTAAGACTCCATCCGAATCTTCACTAGCGGCACTCGAGTCGGCCTAGACGCTTCCTTTGATGCCTCGTATACATTAAATGATATGTATACTAGTACAGTCCCTAACTCGTGGCTGAGAACGTCGAAAGGTATTGGCTGAATGCTTTAATCCTACTTAATCATTTAAATGTAGCATTTACATATCTTTAAAGTAATTTTTTAATGTGATTAGGTAAATGTTAAAAAGTAAACATGTTAACGGATGCCTTGATAAATGCAAGAAAGTTATGAATAATAAATCTGACCCATTGATTTTGGAGGACGACTAAAAATATGCGCATCTTCAATGCATAGCCATCAAATTAGAGTTTAAGGTTAAATAAGATTAAAACATCATTAATTGTACCCATTGTCAATATATGTACACCTTTCAGCTTAATAATAAAAAATGAATAACATTTAATTCACAATATTATATTGTAGTCGATTGTATCCATCAGGGAGCACCGTCAGTATGGGAGAACAAGAACTGATGAAACGGTTTTGTATCGTTCATTTAGCAATCATGGCATATTGATTTTTCCAATTTATCAAGTGCCTGCCACAATCATCCTTTCTATATGAATATCAACGATTTTAAGCTGGAGGATCGATGACAAGTGTTAACAAAAATCTACTTGAAATGATACTTGTCAACATTTAAAGCAATACAAACAATGTTAATATTAATATTATCATTTTTATTTCAAAAATTCTATAATGATGCCAAATTTCATAACTTTACTGTAATGCAATCGATATTTGTTTTTGATAGGATGCAAAAGGAAGTTGTTGGGATGTCTCTCTAATATACCTTAACTTGTGAAACCTTCAAATCCCTGCATCAACTGGTAGCACTTCATAGAAAATTTCTTTGAAGACCCGTTCACAACGAGGCAACAAGTCTCAACCTCTAGGCAACGACTCGCTTCCTTGCAGCTCCACTCGTTTAATCTTAATTATTCCTTGCAGCTCCACTTGTTTAATCTTAATTATTATAGTCATGATTGGTATAATCATACTAATTGTAATGTGCAATCCACCGATTTTTTATTCTCACTATGATGAAATCCACCCAATTTTTATTCTCACTATCATGATGATCTTGATTGATAGAATCATAATCATTGTTTTTTTTAAAAGACCATGTAAATTGTAATAAAGTAATTTATGTTAAATTTGTTTTACTATGTAGTTTACATATAATAAATTTATATATTTTTAGAGATCAAATTTAATTCTATCTTGGGATAATTCATATTAAGTTTGAATAGTATATTCTACTAACATCTTCTAAGGTAAAAAATAATTTGTAAGTCAATCTTTCAAGGTACTCATAAAGCAAAGGAGAGATCCTTTAATAATAAATAAGAAGAGA
>ML788841.1:8843-32888 GCA_009831015.1 Picea engelmannii
TTGTAACAGAGCACTGCTCGACTGGAGGTTTCCCCCTCGAAGAGGCCTGTGAACATTGCTTTCTGAATCAAAGTGATTTTCTATTGCTATTTCGTATATCATTTCTGTGTATTGTGAAGATTATGCTGGATATTTTACTGTTACTCTTCCATTTCTAGCATTTTATTTCTGTTCTACATATTTTATATATCTGGTATCTTGCAGATTATCTCCTTACTATAAATTGAAATTCTCAAGGTGGACATGAATTTTCATGCATTTAATTTTAAAACCCTAGGAATTTACAATTTTCATTGTAAAAAATGAATAGAAATTTTGACACATATTCTTGGTTTAGGTGCTCTTCACAAAGTGATTAAAAATATGTTTTATATGAGACACAAGGATCATACAACCAACTTATAAAACCTCATTTTTCTATCTTTCAATGTTTTTAGCATTTCCATTTGCAAGACACTTAATCCTAGATTTTATCCCACCTGCTGCAAGAGCATCTCCAAAAAAGCACGAATGGAAGACATCTAAGCACCTAGCACACATTTTAAAGTGAATTTTAAATTTTGAAGTGGCATATCACGTAAATCTCTTGAAAGGATTGTAACTAAAGAATATATTTAATTTTTTGGAGATGGATGATCACTTGAGATCATTGGAGGATGTATTTCTTTTAATGAAGCTATGTGTAGTACAGATTCAATGTATTTAATCTTATATGTATGTCACAAACATTTATTGTAGTAAATCCTTAGTAGTTGGTATATTTTATTTCGATAGGATAGATCCAGAGTAGTTGGAGGGAAAATCTTGAACAACCCTCTTATATAAAGATTTGTATTGTTTCCCAGAAGAGGCTGCTGAAGTTATTGTGATAGTTGTTGATAGTTGTGATTGAAGCTTATCAGAGTATTGTGTGAACCCAAGTACATATAGAATTTCAATGAATATAACAAAGGAGCAATGTCCCAAATGTTGGTGTTGTTATGTCTATCTAAATGAATGAATGGTAGGCTTATTGCTAGTTTCAATTCTTTGTTATTCCTTGTTCTTATGTTATGAATTCATTTCCATACTTGAATGTATGAATCTATGAGGATTTATATAAGTTTCAATTGTTAATCTTCTACGAGCGATTGCAAGGAGTGCATAAGTGTCTACAAGGTGTGCATTGATAGAGTCTATTTCGACTCAAAGCTCAGAAGAGATAATGTGAAACCTGTGTATGTGAGGAGTGCATAAGTGTCCGCAAGGAGTGCGTTGACAGAGTCTAGTTTGACTTAGAGGTTTAATAGAATAACTTGAAGGGGTGCATAGGTAGACACTGCACTCAGATTCATATTATTCAGGAGATACATTTGAGCCTTGAATAATTGTTGCAAGGAGTGCACAGTCATCCTTCGAGAGTTAGGATTGAAGGAAGTTTTTTGCAAGGCATGCGTAGAGTCGACACTTGGATAAGTATCGAGAATTTGTCTGAGAAGTTTAGAGTATAGGCAAGAATCATTTCCATTTGCAAGACACTTAATTCTAGATTTTATCCCACCTACTACAGGAGCATCTCCAACAAAGCACAAATGGAAGACATCTAAGCGCCTAGCATACATTTTAAAGTGAATTTTAAATTTTGAAGTGGCATATCACGTAAATCTCTTGAAAGGATTGTAATTAAAGAACATATTTAATGTTTTGGAGCTGGATGATCGCTTGAGATCATTGGAGGATGTATTTATTTTAATGAAGCTATGTGTAGTATAAATTCAATGTATTTAATCTTATCTGTATGTCACAAACATTTATTGTAGTAAATCCTTAGTAGTTGGTAGATTTTATTTCGATAGGATAGATCCAGAGTAGTTGGAGGGAAAATCTCGAACAACCCTCTTGTATAAATATTTTTATTGTTGTCCCCGAGGTGTAGGACAGTCGGTGACGGAGTGTGTTGTTAAGCCACTCCGTGATGTTAAAGTCACCGGTTCGAAACCTGCCGAGACAAAAAATCCAACCATGTTAAGGGTTGGTGTGGCTCAGGACGGGTGCGATCCCCGGGTGATTTTGACGGCTTAGATGCCCCTGAGTCGCGGTTTCTCAAGCCACAGGTTAATCGCAGGTCCTGCACAAATTAACAAACAAAAAAAATATATTTTTATTGTTGCCCAGAAGAGGCTGCTGAAGTTATTGTGATAGTTGTTGATAGTTGTTATTGAATCTTATCAGAGTATTGTGTGAACCTAGGTACATATAGAATTTCAATGAATATAACAGAGGAGCATTGTCCCAAATGTTGGTGTTGTTATGTCTATCTGAATGAATGAATGGTAGGCTTATTTCTAGTTTCAATTCTTTGTTATTCCTTGTTCTTATGTTATGAATTCATTTTCATAGTTGAATGTATGAATCTATGAGGATTTAGATAAGTTTCAATTGTTAATCTTCTACGAGTGAGTGCAAGGAGTGCATAAGTGTCTGCAAGGTGTGCATTGACAGAGTATGTTTTGACTCAAAGCTCAGAAGAGATAATGTGAAACCTGTGTATGCGAGGAGTGCATAAGTGTCTGCAAGGAGTGCGTTGATAGAGTCTAGTTTGACTTAGAGGTTTAATAGAGATAACTTGAAGGGGTTCATAAGTAGACACTGCGCTCAGATTCATATTGTTCAGGAGAGACATTTGAGCCTTGAATAATTGTTGCAATGAGTGCATAGTAATCCTTCGAGAGTCAGGATTGAAGGAAGTTTTTCGCAAGGCGTGCGTAGAGTCGACACTTGGCTAAGTATCTATAATTTGTCTAAGAAGTTTAGAGTATAGGGAAGAAGCAAGTACAAGGAAGATAACTTGGAGCTTTGTGTACAAGTGTGTACATTGTCTGCAAGGAGTGTGTAATAGAGTCTTCTAACTCATAATCTCAAGAGGAGTAGTGAAATTCACCCACAAAGAAGTGAAGTGGTGAAGGAGGACCTGTTGCAAGGCAGACACAGGATTAATTTCGACTAAGTGTTGAAGAAATCACTCAAAGGAGGAAAAAAGTTCAAGAAAGAATGAAGCCCAGGAGGAAGAGTGGCGAAAAATATTCAAATGGAGGAGTCCTCCAAGGTTTCCCAAAATCAATGAGAAAGATCCACCCAGGAGGCAACAGGATCATTCCAGACCATCAGATCTATGAAATTTGCATGAAGGTTAATTGTCAATGATTTCGACACTTCAGAGTTCATAGTGTTTAAAGTGTTGAGAAGAAGGATCATCGAAGTCACGAAGTCACAAACTAATCCTTTCCATTTCCTATGAGGGGGACACGTGGTAGTGGATTAGAAAATCTGGGGGATAGAGGTCCAGAGAAATTGTGTGTGTAGAAAGTGAAATTTCATGCAGTCGCGAAACCCGAAGTACAGTTGGACCTTCGGATCCAGGAAGAGATGTGACAAAGATTCATGAATTCAGAGGAAAGTGTTTTGGAAGGAACCGAAGACAGAGCCCACAATATTTCTGAAGCCCAAATTTATGAAGAGTTGACCTACGGTCACAGCCCATGGTCACATAGGATAAAGAGTTTATCTCAGGGCTAGCACTTGCAAGGTTGGTGTTGCCATAAGTGCCAGGAAGCAGAGTTGCAGGCAACCCGAACCTGAGGTAACATCAAAGGGACCTGTGTATTAATCGATCAGGGCCTGTTGAAGGCCTGAAGAACCAATTCGATTCAAGGAATCTGAAGATCCAAGACTGGGAGGTCGCAAAATCCCTAGGAGGGTAGGGGGGTTTCACCAAGTGGTATCAGAGCTCACAGAATTGATTTCTGTAGAGAGAGGAGAAAAATGAGTATCCTAATATCATCAATGGTATCAAATACATCAACACAATGCCTCCTAGGAGACGTGTAATCCACTTGTAGCAAATAGAGATATGGAAGGAGAGATGAGAGAACTCAGAGCAAGATTGGATGCCATGGAAACAATGCAAAGGAGAGCACCGTGATGTTGGATACATCAGTGATGTAGAGAATGAAAAATTGTAATTTGTGGACGTTGTAGCAGAGGATGATGTAGAAGAACGCTTGTTGAGAGCGGTTGTCAAGTTGGGAGCTAGGGAAAAGATAGACATCCCAATGTATGAAGGTAATTTGGACGTCGAAGAATTGCTTGATTCGATACGAGCAATGGAAAATTATTTTGACTATGAAGATGTCGATGAGGAGAGAAATGTGAAACATGTTGTCACCAAGTTAAAAGGACATGCAACATTGTGGTGGGATGAACTTGAGGCTGACAAAAGAAGCAAAGGAAGACAAAATATTAAGAATTGGGATAGAATGGTAGCCAAGTTAAAGGCTAAATTCACACCTAAGGACTATCAGATAAATCTGTTTAGGAGATTGTAGAACCTGAGACATAAAGAAATGATTGTGAAAGAGTACACCGAAGAGTTCTATAGGCTGAACATTGGGGATGGACAGAGGGAGAGAGATGAGGAAAAAATTGCTAGGTATATAAACGTCGTGAGATATGAAATCTAGGACTAAATCAACATGATGACAATAAGGATAGTGGAGGATGCTTATCATATTGCCTTGGAAGTAGAAGAAACGTTGGATAGAAAGTAGAGTCAACAAAGAAGAGGAAGAATTCCAAGAAGAGGCAAAGGAATTGCCCATGACAAGGCACAAAATCCCAAGGGTGAGACTGAGAAACCACATAGTCACTCTGAAAGAGGAGGAAGTTCCCAAGGGAGATAGAGTGGTGGTAGAAACTCTTTTCCTCGAGGAAGAGGAAGAGGTAGAGGAGGAGACATGAGGCGTTCTTCCTATAGAAAGACCTAACACATGTCTTGGGAATTCCCCGAGAGAAAGAAAGAAGGAGGTGACGCTCACATTTCAGAAGCACAGAAGTGAAATATTGAAACAGAAGGAGCAAAGGATGGGAGATCTTTGATGATGAAGAAGGTTCTCTTAAAGCTAGAGCCAGAGGATGAAAAGACAATACAGAGGAATAATTTTCTTAGGACAACTTGCAAGACTAAGGACATAGTATGCAAGGCGATAATTGATAATGGGAGCACTGATAACTTAGTATCCATAGAGATGGTGGAGAAGTTGGAGTTGGAGACAATTGCACATCTGATGCCTTATAAATTCTCATGGTTGCAGAAAGGTCATCAGGTAACAGTAACTAAACAATGCCTTGTTAATTTTAAAATAGGAGGATATAGAGATGAAATTTTATGTGATGTGATTCCCATGGATGTATGTCATGTTTTGTTGGGAATACCATGGAAGTATGACAAGAATGTCATTCATGATTCGAGGAGAAATAATTATACTTTGGAGAAGAGTGGTAGGACACACATGTTGCTACCAATTGAGGAAAATAAAGTGAAGGAAAAAGCCAACATGAGCATACTTCTCATGAGTGGGAAGGTACTCTTGAGTCAATTTAACAAGGAAGAGGAGACACAGTTTGTTGTAGCGAGGAATCTAAAAGTTATCCTTACAATTACTTATACAGAGGATCTACCTGAGGAAATTTAGGAACTGTTGGATAATTTTGCTGACATAGTAGTGGATGAGTTTCCAAGCTCATTTTCACCTATCAGAAGTATCAGCCATCACATTGACTTGATATGAGGAGAAAGCCTACCGAGCAAAGCAGTGTATAGGTTGACACCTCAAGAGAATGGGGAGGTAAAAAGACAGGTTCAGGATTTGTTAGACAAAGGTTTGGTCAGAGAAAGATTGAGTCCTTGCGCAATACCTATTGTTCAGAGAGTTCTTTTGGATCCATCGCATAGGTTTTATGTTTTTCGACGTTTCAGACCAGACTAGTGTGGTCCATCATCAGGAAAGCGTTTCTGAAAAATGAAGGAAAAAGAATATAACATGTATATATATACCTGAAAAGTTATTGTAAGGAGCCGACTTATTGAAATGAAATCAATAATTATAAATTTTTTAAGGATTATAATTGTTTGTTTAATTAATTAATTATTTGTTTTAATAATTAATTACTTGTTTGTTTATTAATTATTTTAATTTTATTTTAAAAAGAGCCGACTGGCCAATGTTTATAAACTAATATTTAGAATTATTCATATTGGCTAGGGTAGGGATCCAATTTTGACTAATTTTCCATCCATCATTGTGATGATCCAGATTTCAAGGAAGCATATGAAGCATGTGCAAATCCTATGCTCAGAGAAAAAATCCACTGGGGTGAATATCTTATTCGGGATGGGTTGTTGTTTAAAGGGTGTCAGTTGTGCATACCAAAATGCTCGATGAGAGAAAATTTGTACCAAAATGCTCGATGAGAGAAAAATTGTACCAAAATGCTCGAAGAGAGAAAATTTGTTGAAGGAAAAGCATAGTGGAGGTCTAGTCCAGGGATAATTTTAAGGATGGAAATTTATATTAAAATGTAGAAACATGGACTAATATTACTAGTCCTTAATATGCAAAATATAAAATGTTTGGCAATAATTTTGTAAAAATATTCAAATTTATAAGGAGTTAATATAGCTTCTATCAAATATTGGTAATTTATAGGTAAAATAATTTTATTCTATGGAATTTGGGAGAATCATTTTTATAAAAAATGTAAATTAATGAATCTTTTTTTGGGGAAAAACATGGAAAATTAGCCCTTTGCGAAATTCAGCCCCTAAAATCATCTATGGTCTAGTTGGACATTTCGACCATGACAAAACATTTGCACAACTAAACAGTTCATACTATTGTCTAGGTATGAGGGCAGCGGTGAAGAAGTTTGTGAAGACATGTAAGATTTGCCAATATGCAAAGGGGAAGAGACATAATACTGGATTGTATCAACAATTGCCTATTCCAGAGAGGCCTTGGGTTGCAATAAGCATGGATTTCATGTTATGATTGCCAAGGACACAAAGAGGAAGTGATTCCATATTTGTGGTAGTTGAAAGATTCTCAAATATGGCACACTTTATCCCATGCCATAAGACTAGTGATGCAACACACGTTGCTAACTTGTTTTTCAAGGAAGTTGTGAGACTTCATGGCTTTCCCAGGAGTATTATCTCAGATAGAGATACCAAATTTGTTGGTCATTTCAGGAGGATATTGTGGAATAAGATGGGAACAAAACTATCCTTTAGTTCTGTACATCACCCTAAAACAGATGGACAGACTTAGGTGGTGAATCAAAGTTTAGGAGATTTGCTGAGGATTTTGGTCACTGAACATCATAGTCAGTGGGATCAAATTCTGGCACAATCAAAGTTTGCATACAATGATTCACTAAAAATAAGTATTGGAAGGAGCCCATTTCAGATAGTATATGGAATGAATCCAAGATGAGTGTCATAGTTAAGAGACCTGGAGCAAAGCAAATTCAGAAGCACTGGAGATGAAGACTTTGCTACAGAAATGCAAGAGTTTCATAATCAGATAAAGGAGCAGTTGCAAAGGAGCAAAAAAAAATATAAACGTAGATATGATCAACATAGGAGGTGTTATCACATGAAATTTTCAAGGGGCGCAAGTGATGGCCATGAGCATGTGCAAATAGGTGGGTACAATTTTGAACAACAAATATTCCTTGTGCAGTTAAATTTATCACCATCTCTAAGCACAGTTGGAAGAACGCTATAGTTGGAAGGAGGATAAGTTTTAGTGGGGGTGTTAAAGTAGAAGGTGTGCTCAAATCATAGGGTCATTCAGATCAACAACCACGCTTCATTTTGGTGCTGCAACATGCTCGGGCATTAAAATCCTTGAGCGGGATGAAATCTCAACCACAGTATTATGAGAGAGCTACGTGGAGGAAGGTGGTGAGTTTCGGGCCCAAAAGAAGTGTGGGTCCAAACCAGTTTTGACGGCCCCGAAATCACGTGCTCATTTAGCTCGAATCAAATAGTAGCACCTGGCTTCCCCCCAGTTGTCAAGCCTCATCCCGATCCCAAGGTAAAATTCGTTAATGATCCATGGCTGGTAGTTGAAACCTTGACTCACTTCATAAATAGAAGGGATGGGGGTCTGGTCATGGAGAAAAAACTATCATCTCAAGGTACTACGATGGATAGTTTTTCCTGTAGGCCCATTATGATCTGAGCTTGCATCTGATAGAAGAATACATGCACAGTCTGACAGAAATATGTATAGATGAAGATCCTTGGATATGATGGCCAACTTGCGCTCCTAGCGGTTGTCCATTGTTTGGTATAAATACCTCAATTAAAGAATATGTTAGGGTGGTTGATGGTTGAGCAGAGCTCCCCATTTTGTAATAGTTTGATAGCAGAGTTTTTCTCTAGTTATGTATGACACCTAAGACTTTATCGTTAATAGAATTCAGTTTCTTTCACCATCTTGTCTCTTATTGTGCTTTAACACTCGTGCATGGATGATCCAGATGAGTTGTTGTAGTTGTATTGTAATGAAGGTTTGAATATGATGTTTCTGTGAAGCTTTGAATATGATGTTTCTATTATTTATATCAAAAGGATCTATTCCTACCATTGGGCAGAGTAGAAAAGAAGTCGATGGCCATGAAGGACAAAGAATGGAAGATTTTTGACAGAAAGGCTCTAGGAACGATACGACTGAGCTTGGCAGCATCGGTGGCTTTCAATATTTCAAAAAAAAAGACAACGAAGGATATGATGGAGGCGTTGGATAAACTGTATGAAAAACACTCAGCATATAATAAGGTATTTCTAATGCAGAGATTATTTAATATGAATATGTCAGAAGATGGGTCTGTTGCAGATCATTTAAATGAATTTAATATAGTTACTAATCAACTAAGTTCTGTAAAAGTGGACTTTGATGATGAGGTTAGGGCTCTTCTAATATTGTGCTCATTGCCAGAAAGATGGAACATCTTGGTCATGGATGTAAGTAACTATGTATCTGGTTCAAATACTTTAAAATTTGATGATATTGTTGGTGTTATCCTTAGTGAGGAAATGCGACAGAAAATCACAGGTGAGACATCAGGTAATGCGTTGAACATGGAGAACAGAGGAAGACAAAAAGATAGAGAAAAGGGCTCAGGGAACCATAAGAATTCTAGGAAGGGGAGATCAAAATCCAGACTTGGAAAGATAGAGTGATGGAATTTTGAGAAGAAAGGACATCTGAAGAAATATTGTAGAGCTCCAAAGAAACAAAGAGATGGACAACATGAGAGAAACCAGGAAGCAAATGTAACAGGTGATGTGTTACAAGATGCTTTGATTCTTTATGTAGATAATATTTTTGAGTCTTGGGTAGTATATTCAGGGGCTTCATTTCATGCCACACCCCATAGGAAACATTTTCTAGATTATGTTCAAGCTGATTTTGGACACGTTCATTTGGGTGATGATGCACCATGCAAAATTGTTGGAATGGGAAAGGTAAAAATAAAGCAATGCAATGGAAACCAATGGTTGTTGAAAGAGGTAAGACAAGTTCCATATTTAAGGAAAAATCTAATTTTAACAGGGCAGTTGACAAGTGAAGGTTGTGTATCCATATGTGGAAGGTCATCAAAGGATCATTGGTGATAGAAAAAGGAGAGAAGGCAGGTACATTGTATTTATGTACTGGTAATATTGACTCTTCTATCTCTTTAGCTTATATGGGAGTGGATACAACACTATGGCATCATAGGCTAGGACACATGAGTGAGAAGGGTATGCAGATACTTCACAAAATAAATTTGTTGCCAGATCTTAAACAAATTAATTTGGACTTCTTTGAGCATTGTCTTTATGGAAAACATAAGAGAGTTAGATTTCTCAGAGTCGAAAAAGAAAATAAGAATGAAAGGTTAGAGCTTGTGCATACAAATGTATGGGGACCAGCTTAGGTATCATCTCTTGGTGGCTCTCATTATTATGTTACTTTTATTGATGATGCAACTAGAAAACATTGGGTTTATTGCATTCGACAAAAATCTTATGTTTTTTATACTTTTAAGAAATGGAAAGCTTTAGTTGAGAATGAGACAGGAAGAAAATTGAAGTGTCTCATATTAGATAATGGAGGTGAGTATTGCAGCAAGGAGTTTGATGATTACTGTTCATACCATGGTATTCGTACAGAGAAGACAGTTCCAAGAACACCACAAGAAAATGGTGTGTAAGAAAGGATGAACAGGACAATCATGGAGCGTGAAAGGAGTATGAGATTGCATGTTGGTTTTCCACTTACAGTTCTGGGTAGATGTTGTAGATATTGTCATTTAATTAATAAACAGAGGACCTTCAAGCTCTTTGGATGGTAGAATTCTAGAGGAGGAATGGACAGGAAAAAATGAAAACTATTATTTTTTGAAAGCTTTCAGTTGTGAAGCATGTGTCCATATTGATAAAGAAAATAGAACAAAGCTTGAGTCTAAATCCAAGAAGTGTACCTTTATTGGATACGGTGTTAATGATTTTGGTTATCAATTATGGGATTATGAAAATAACAAAATCATTAGGAGTAGAGATGTCATATTCAATGAGAAGGTCATGTACAAAGATTAGTTGTAGGGAAAGAAACAGGAAGAAGAAAAACAAGAATACACAGTGCTTGATGAGATCACTGAAAAAGAAATTCCAAAGGAACCTGAAAATCAAACTGTACAACAATAGGAGCAACAGGTACCTCAAACACTTGCAAGTGTTGTTAGAAGATCTACTAGGTTAAGTACACCCCCTGAACAATACTCTCCTTCATTGTATTATTTATTGTTGACTGATTCTAGTGAACCAGAATGTTATGAAGAGGCAATGTAGGTAGACACCAAAAATAAGTGGGAGCAACACATGAAAGAGGAAATGGATTCCTTGGAAAATAACCAGACTTGGGACTTGGTTCAGTTGCCTATGAGAAAAAGAGCATTGCAAAATAAATGGGTTTACAGGTTGAAGGAAGAAGATGGAGGAGAAAAGCAGTACAAGGCTAGACTTGTTGTAAAGGGGTTTTCACAAAAGAAAGGTATAGATTTTGATGAAATATGTTCTCATATTGTTAAAATGACTTCAATTAGGACTGCTTTAAGTCTTTTGGCAGTAGAATATTTTCATCTTGAACAGTTAGATGTAAAACAACTTTTCTCCATGGGGATTTGGAGGAAGAGATTTATATACAACAGCCACAGGGCTATGAAGTTAAAGGGAAGGAGAATTTGGTATGCAGGTTGAAGAAGAGATTGTATGGCGTAAAGCAAGCTCCAAGGAAGTTGTATTTGAAGTTTGACAGGTTTATGACAAAAAGAATGTTATAGTAGATGTCATTTTGATCACTGTGCTTATTGTAAAAGGCTAGAAAATGGAAGCAATATTATCTTGTTAATGTATGTAGATGACATGCGTGTTGCAGGGTCTAATATGCAGGATATAAATATGCTCGAGAAGAAATTAGCCAATTCATTTGCAATGAAGGATTTGGGTGCTGCAAAGAAAATCCTTGGCATGAGAATAACAAGAGATAGAAAAAATCACAAATTGACATTGTCTCAGGGTGAGTACACAAAGAAGGTGTTGGAGAGGTTTAGAATGAAGAATGAAAAAATAATTATTACACCTTTGGCCAGCCATTTCAAATTAACTAAGGAAATGTGTCCCAAGACACAGGAGGAGATGCAATACATGCCCATGGTCCCTTATTCATCAGCAGTTGGCAGCTTGATGTATGCAATGGTTTGCACAAGACGAGATATTGCACATGCAGTGGGAGTTGTGAGCAGGTATATGAGTAATCCAGGTAAAGAACATTGGGAGGCAGTAAAGTGGATTCTCAGGTATTTGAGAGGTACCACTACTCATGCATTATGTTTTGGAGGTTCAGACACTTTTCTATAGGGATATGTTGATTCAGATATGGAAGGTGATAAAGACAGCAGGAGGAGCACCACAGGGTATGCTTTTACTATAGGTGGAACAATAGTAAGTTGGATTTCGAAACTGCAAAAGGTTGTTTCACTTTCAACAATAGAGGCAGAGTATGTTGTTGCTACAGAGGCTAGTAAAGAGATGATTTGGTTACAAAGGTTTATGGAGGAATTGGGAAAGAAGCAGGAGAATAGCAGGTTGTACTATGATAGTGAGAGTGAAATTCATCTTGCAAAGAATTCAACCTTCCATTCGAAGACTAAGCATATACAGTTGAGGTGCCACTTCATACGATTCTCCTTGGAAGATGGAAATTTGAAGTTGGAAAAGATACACACTAGCCAAAATCCTGCAGACATGTTAACAAAGGGAGTAACCAAAGAGAAACTGAGTTCCTGCTTAGTTTCAGTTGGTCTTCAAGAATGAAGATGAAGATGAGAAATTTTCTAGGTCCAATAAGGTTCATATTCCAGCGTATACAACAACAGTGGAGTTGTTAAGATCAGTCTCAAAGTGGGAGATTGTTGGTTGTGGAGCCTGATTATCTTCTTGATTCAGAGGTCCTTTCTTTCAACCATGTTTATAACCCATGAAGACTTTACACCCCATAAATATGTACACTCTTCCACATGGGGGTACCCCCTCTATGGGGTCCGGGGGCAAGCGACCCCCCGAAGGAAAAATTGCCTTGTAAATGTATATTGTAATTTCATTGTAAATCTGAACCATTCATTATAAGGTCACATATCTAATGGTAGAAATTATGTTAGGGTTTTTTTCCCTATAAGGCAACCGTCTGTTATGAGGGAAATGTAGTGTGGCTATGCATTATGGTGAGTATTGTATTATGAGAGAGGAGAATGTGAGAGAAAGAAGAGGAAGTTACAATAGGTTTTGATGTAGGTTGTATCCCTTCATTTGATGGATAATAATAAAGGAAGGACCTGGAAATTTCTCTGGTGGACGTAGCCCACACTGGGTGAACCACATAAATCTGTGTCTCTATTGTATTGTGTATCTTCTGTGTTTGTTTCTATATTTGTTTTATTTTATTACTCTGTGGTCTTGTTTTTCTAACACTCACTAAGTCTTCCTCCTTATCACCTTTAATCTTAAACCACTAACTGAAGTTAATGAGGACCTCATTTGCTTATGCATTACTAGCCCAATTTTCTATGTTTAAACATTCTTATGATGAGCTTTGTTCATTTGACCTCCACTCATAAACCATCCTCCACAAACATTTTGATGGGTACTGGTCTTATCTTCCTACAAGATGAGGGTGACTCTCAGTGCTAAAATTCTTGGTGCCTTTGTTGGGGAGAGATTTGAATACTTTTCCCTGGGTTTGAACAACAAAGAAACACTGATTCTCGTGGTGCATTAGAGATCAGTACCTTGAATATTGCATCTTGCACCCGGCGACTCCATTGTTTCAGTTGTAGCTCCCAAAGACAAACACACTAGGTCTACTCCATAGCTACCTTTGGCACCACCTAAAGCTAGCCCAAAGAATATTATCAAGAAAGGAAATAACTCTCAAGAAGGACTCTCAACTGTTGTACCAGGTGATTTTGGTAATTTACATGATTCTTCTTTTAAAACTCCAGTAGTTGTATCTAATTCTCCTTTTATACCATCTTCTAGAGTTTCCATAAATTTAGATTTTAGAATATTTCCTATTGAACTTCCCCCTTCTAGTCTTCGTTTGGAAGGAGAAATTTTTGAAACCCTCGTTCCCCCCTGATATTGTAAACTGGTTCAGACCCAGGAGCTTAGAGGATTTTCCCACTTTGGGTTTTCCTACTCCTCCTCCTATCAAAGTTGTTGTAACTAAAGAGGGGGGAACTTATTTTCCTTTGAAGCCTATACCATTATCCTCCAACACTCAACCCATTCCCCCTAGCAACACAATTGCAATCCTACATGTCCAAACTCCATCTCCCCCTTGTTCTTCTACAGTTCACATCCCAATGGTAGGTGCTAATATTCCTAGAAATAGGATGGATGCCATAGTGGTTGCTAGATATCCCCTTCTTGTTTTACCTCAACCTATGAATTCTCTCCCAGTTGGAGACTACCTTAAGTACATGCCCAAGTTCATAGGGGAGGAAGACATAATTGCAAAAGAACGCCTTTCATCTTTTTATAGTTATGCAGATAATCTTAACATTGGAAATGAAGATGCGTGGATGAGAGTTTTTGTACAGAACCTTGATGGTGACGCTAGGAAATGGCTTAGGAGATTGAATCATAGATCTATTCCTGGGATTGAAGCTATGGATGATTCATACTTGAGGTATTAGGGGGATAAAAAAGATTTTTTTTATTACATTACAGAATTTGGGTCACTTAAGAGGAAAGAGGGGGAATCTGTTTCAGACTTCTCTAAAAGATTTAATAAAATGTACAACAATATTCCCACTGAAATAAAGGCTACAGAAATGTAATACTCCAGGTTGAGCCCCTGTGAAATGTACTGATGTTTGTAGGCTGGTAATCCAAGTGTTGATAAGTTGGTAGGCTTATGTGTTATAGGCTGAAGAACCTGGATGCTAAGGCCAATAAACCTGATTTTTGTATATGTAATTATGCAAATTATTAATAAAAATTATACATCGCTACATGTAGACCGACCATGAAGAAAGAGTGATGGGGGGTGAAGCTCCACTAGGTAGGGAAAGGGATGGGACTGAGAAGCTAGGAAAGAGGGGATAATATAGAGGGATTAATCCAAGGGAATATTATAATATATTCCTCAAAATGAAAATATTAAAGTGGGGAAAAATAAACCTAGTTATCCTAAGTTCCTTGGCAAGCAGAACGAATGCTAAATGGAGTGCATGCAACTCCAGGAAGACAGGTGTGGACCTAAGCTCATGCATTTAAAGCTGGAGAGATAGTTCATTTGGGGGGTTATCTCCCATTATCCCATCCCTTGCCTAACTCGCTTGGCCTCTGTTGTGGAGCTATGCATATTTCACGCATCTCTGAAACCAGTAACCCGTGAAGTTGATCTATGTTTTCTTGTGAAGCCAACATATTTGTACTTACCAAAACCATGTTATGCCTTATCGAATTGTGGTTGTTACCATTCCCTGAGTTATATTGATCTTTTTTGTTGTCCTCACCTAGCTGGAAACTGAGTTGAAGTTGGTTGAAGAAGTGGGTTGTCAGACCTATGGTTGAAGAAGAGGGTTTTCAAGCCCGTGGTTGAAGAAGCGGGTTGTCAAGCCTATTCTTGAAGAGGCAGGTTGTCAGGCCTATGAGAATATCTCTCTAGGTGAGAGAGTTTGTTGGGAAGTGATATTCTCCTAGAGAGAGTTCATCACCAACTATGGATCTCTGAGAATTATTGATCTGTCTTGTTATAGAGACCCTGAAAGGGGAAGTAGAGCAGTTGATGGACTGTGGAACAGTGAAGGTGCATATTCTTGGGGTGGAATAGGCATGTGGGGAATGAGAGTTCGTAAGTAGTGGGCATAAGAAGGCTCCTGGAGAGAAACCTTCCAGTTGCAATGTACATTTTCCTATAACCTCAAACTAGTCTAGGATTCCCTTGCCTTGGCTGGATCTTTGTCCCATCTTAGCGGTGACCCACTGTTGAGCATGATGAACAGTGTGGTCTAAGGCTGGGAGGTTCGTGGAAGGTCTGCACGCAGTTGGTGGAACTCAATTAAAAGATGAGTATTCATTCCCTACTCATTCACATGCTTTGTATTTATATATGTTGTTACATATATGGTTTTGTCTAAATTACTGCATGTATGCTTTTAATGTTGTTTCTACAAGAGTCTTTGTATTAGAAGAATATGTTTTTTGTCTATGGTTTTAATTATAGCTAGATGATAATTGTTATTTCTACGAGATAGCATGGCCCGGCCTAAGTGGTTGGGGGTGTTAAAACAAATTGGTATCAGAGCATAGAGAGACGTCTAATAGTGATGTTGCCCAACCTGTTGGTGGTTGGGGACATTACAAATTGGTATCAGAGCATAGAGAGACGTCCGGTAGTGACGTTGCACGACCTATTGGTGGTTGGGAATGTTACAAATTGGTATCAGAGCCAAGTTTCAAGCACTGAGCCTAGATGGGCCAGATAAGTAGTCATTAGAACCAAGGTTTCAGAGGGAAATGGTGTAAGAGGTTACCTTGGCCATGTTACGGAGCTCAATAGGTGTAGTGGTATTATAAAACCATGATAGATGTGATAATGGGCCACAAATTATTGTGGGTCGTTGGAATCTGTTCAAGAGAAGGAGGAAAATTCACGACTGTCAGATATGGAGAAAAGTGCAAGAAGGTTAATCTACAAGTCCTTAAGAATTTGGGACTTCAGCGAAGTATGTGTTATAGAGGGGAAGAGGCCGAAGCCCCGAAGTCCCCAAAGTTGATCTACACTGTATATCTGGGGAGAAGAGCTCGACCATTGGATTGGGCAGAAGTTGGACCAAAACCATTGGATCAAGCTAAGGGTGGAATTTGCAGCGTGGTATGAAGGACAAAGAGCTCCCAGAGCTGCGAAGTCCAGAGCTAATTCAGACCGTCCATTAAGAGGGACATGTTTCAACAGATTGGTTGTTCAGGATTTCGACATTCAGGAGAATGAGTGTGTGCTAAGGAGAGAACTCATGAAGCCCGAAGTTATAAAGCCCCGAAGATCCGAAGTAGTGAGTCATGATGATGTCACCTAGAAGTGACATGGAGCTCTCCTATACCTGCCACGTGCCCCCACCTAGAATGTTGACAGATGTACTATGTGGGCCTTGAGGTTGCATAACATAGTTAAAGGTTGATGGGCCCACACCACTGTTGATCATGATACATCAAGATCGATGACCAAGAGGCATTACAGGGAACCAAGTTGCACAGGATTTAATTCCCCAACGTGTTCCATAATCCAAAAAAAGGTTTTACCAGGGGGTTACGTGTTGACATCAGAAGAATTGCGGGACGAAAGGCAGGTTACTCCAAACCTTCTATGCATGCCCCCCACAATTTGAAAGGTGTTAAGTGATGTGTCTATTCGATATATTAATTCAAGTATGTAAACTATGGGTCCTATTGGACATGTGGCACCAGTTGTGAAGTTTGGAGACTTGACACTCAGAAAGAATGGTTCATAAGGGATGAAAGGAAGAAATTTCAAAAGTTTCATAACACCGAGGTCACAAGATGTAATGATGTCACCAAATTTGACATGGAAGTGTTTATAGATTAACGATTCAGGGTGTTGGGGGTTTGCGGATGTGAAATCCTCTAAAGTCCTGAAGCTCTGAAGCTTTGAATTCTTGGAGCTCAGATGGCTGAGGTTCCATAGTGAGTGCTAGCCATTGGATGTTGGGTAGTCGTGGACTGTTGATCCACCCTACTTCGCAATTTCGTCAATATGGAACTCCAAGATATTTGTTTTGATGTGCTTCTAAAACTTCCAAAGCCGGAGGCCCGAATTCTTGAATAAGCTCCTATCGACCTAGCACTTGGCCACAACCCATGGTCGCATGGGTTGGGGGCTAAGAGGAAGGGGTTATTGCCTAAAAATTATTGTAGAACAGAGCAGATCTTAGAAAGAAAAGATCTGAAGGGATTCTTGATTGACGAGAACCGCAGAATGAAATCTGAAATTTTTCTTTGAATCAGATTAGTTTATGAATACTGTGGAATTTGTTAAGGGTTGATGGCCTGACAAATTTCCATTGACTGCACATTGTGTTTGCAGAGTTAATGATTGTCAGAACCGAACCGAATTCCCATGTAGTGCAGAGAAATGGAGGAGGCACAGAATGCTTTTAGTTTAGAGAATGAAGCTAAAGGAATGGACGTCCATTTGGGAGTTGAAGGATCAAAATCCAATTTGGAGAATATATAGATAAGGGGGGAAACATGATGAAAATCATTGAAATATTGCAAAAATATGTCCAAAATCACCGTACAAATAACAAAAAGATCATGAAATTCAAGGAACAACAGGGAGAATAAAACATAAAGTTGATACAGAGCCTAGAAAGGATAGAAAAGAAATTGGATAAGGAGAGTGACTCTGGTAAATCAGGAAGTCACAGGTCCCCTGATGAGAAGAGGAAATCAAGGAGTTTTGGAAGACACCATCATCACTCTCAAGGGAACTCCAAGAGGAGGGAACACAGTAGTTCAAGCCCATCTCCTACCAAAAAGCATAGGAGATCTAGAGTGGATGAATTGGAGGGATAAATGAGCAATATTAAGCCTCCTATGTTTGATAGAGAGCACAAGAAGGAGGAACACGCCAAGACATGGCTCCTTGGCATGAGGAAATATTTTCAACTACAAAATTATTCCTCTCATGCAGAAGGAAGAATTTCAATGTATCAACTGAAAGGAAGGGCATCCATGTGGTGGGATCAACTTAAGCAAGTGCAACACATTAAAGAGAAAAATGTTACTTGGAAAGAACTTAAGAAGTATTTCGAAAAGAAACACTTGACTAAGAGATACTATGATAGTAATATGAAAGATTTCTTTGAACTCAAGCTCAAATATGAAAGGGATTCCTATAGATGTTGAAGTATGCTCCTTTCATCAAGGATGAGACTGCCAAAATTCAAAGGTATCTGAGTGGACTACCACCTTCCATCATTGACAAGATCCAGTATGATGATCCTAAAACTATGGAATAAACTATGAGAAGAGAAAAATTATTATATGAGAAGCAAAGAGAAAAGCCCACATTCCAGAAAGCTTGGGAAGACAAGAAGAAATTCAAGATGGATCAGAGGAAGAAGGGATCTAAGCCATCCTTTTAAAGAAACAGTCCTCAAGGAAAACCATCTTTTAGAGAGCAGAGAATGGTCGAGGTAGGGGGACAAAGGCTAAGGAAGATGCCCATTCAATGTTGGGGTTGTTAGGGAGACTACAAGTATAGAGATTGTCCCCACAAAAATATCAAAATGAGAGCTTTCCACAATGTTCATCAAGAAGAAATAGTGGAGGACATGGGCAGTAGAATACCAAGGATCTATGCAACCCTAGACAACAAGAAATATGAGTTTCAATCACACATGATTGAAGTTGAAGGTATGATCAATGACCATGCCTTTAATATTTTAATTGATTCAGGGGCTAGTCATAGTTATATAGATCCCAAGATGGTGGAAAGTTTGCATTTCCCAAGAAACAAGCATGGAAAATCTTGGTTAGTGAAGATGGCTACAAGAGGAAAAAGAAAAGTTACTGAAATGGTTAAGTCATGTCTCATGGACATGAATGGACTGAGCACAATGGCAGATTTGAACATCTTAACTTTAGGTTCCTATGACTATCTAATTGGGATGGATTGGTTGGACCAACACCATGCCATATTAGACTGTTGTAACAAGGCATTCACTTGCCTGGATGAGTAAGGAAACCCAAGGAAAGTGCATGGAATCCCAAGGGCAGTGACTATCAGAGAAATCTCAACAATACAACTGAAAAAGTGCCCATATGGAGGAAGAACATAAGGATAAGGTGTAAATTATTGAATACCATGCAGTCTTGGGAGATTTTGTAGATGTATTCAAGGAGGTACCGGGATTACCCCCAAAGAGAGATATTGATTTCTCTATAAAAATGATGCCTGGAGCGGCTCCAGTGTCAAAAACTCCTTATAGAATGAGTACACCAGAGCTGAAAGAACTAAAATTACAGCTTAAATAAGTTTTGAGGAAGGGGTATATACGCCCAAGTGTGTCATCTTAGGGTGCCCCGATCTTGTTCATGAAAAAGAAAGATGGGACATTGAGATTGTGCATCAATTTTAGACAGTTGAACAAAGTGACTATTAAGAACAAGTATCCTTTGCCAAGGATCGATGATCTCTTTGATCATTTGAAGGATGCCAAGATATTTTCAAAAATATATCTCAGGTTAGGGTACCACCAGGTAAGGATAAAGGATGAAGACATCATCAAAACTACCTTCAGAACAAGGTATGGTCATTATGAATTCACAGTGGTGCCATTTGCGTTATCAAATGCACCTGTTGTTTTCATGTGCCTAATGAATGGTGTATTTAGAGAATATCTAGACAAGTTGGTCATAGAATTTTTGGATGACATCTTGGTGTATTCCAAGTTGGAGGAAGAGCATAAACATCATCTAAGGATGGTGGTGCAAGTTCTAAGAGAGAACCAACTATATGCCAAATTCAACAAGTGATCATTCTATCAAAAGCAAATCCATTATTTGGGACATATCATTTCAAAGGATGGGATAGACGTGGATCCTGAGAATATAGAAGCCATCAAAGAATGGTCAACATCAAATAATGTGACAAAATTCAGATCCTTTATGGGTTTAGATAGCTATTATAGAAGTTTCATTGCAAGGTTCTCAAGGATATATTACCCCATCACTTCCTTACAAAGGAAGAATAAGAAATTTCAATGGACAAAATAATGTGAGAGAATCTTCCAACAATTGAAGCAGTTGTTAACCAGTGCTCCAATCTTGAGGATTGCATATCCAAATGAAGATTTTGTAGTGTGTAAAAATGCATGAAAAGAAGGACTAGGGGGATTCCTCAGCTAGAATGGGTTTGTAATATGTTATGAGTCCATGAAGCTTAAGGATCATGAAAAGAACTAAGAAACTCATGATTTGGAGTTGGCAGCCATAGTGCACACTCTGAAGAAATGGATATATTACCTCATAGGAAAGAGGTTTGAACTGAGTACAGACCATAAAAATTCGAAGTATTTGTTTGATCAACCAACCTTGAATGTTAGGTAGAGTAGATGGTTGGAATTCCTTTGTGAGTGGTTGATTCACTCAACAGAAGAGTGCATGAACTACATGCTACGACCATTAGCATGTATCAAACTAATATTAAAGACATAATTTTGGAAGATGAAAATGTAGATTTGCATTACATGGAATTGGTGGAAAAGATACAACAAGGTAAGATGCTACAGAAGTGGAATATTATAAATTGGAAGATGATGGAACACTCTTGTACAAAAACAGAATTTATGTACCTAATTTCTAGGAATTGAGAATTATGATCTTGAAAGAAATGAATAATGTGCCCTATGTTGGGCACCCTAGATATCAGAAAATAGTGGCAACAGTCAAGAGACATTACTTTTGGCCAGGTATGAAGAAGGAAATTGCAGAATACATTGCTAGATGTATGGAGTGCCAGAAGGTCAAAGATGAACATAGGCACCCAAAAGGGTTGCTACAACCTTTTCCCATTCCTGAGTGGAAGTGGGAATTGGTGACAATGCATTTCATCACACGATTACCCAAAACAAATAAGAAACATGATTCCATCACAGTGGTGGTGGATAAGCTTACGAAAGTTGCCTGTTTTGTTCCATTGAAGACTACTCACAAGGAAACTAATGTTGCCAATATATGTATGAAGTATGTAGAACGATTGCACGATATTCCCAAAACAATTATGTCTGACAGAGACCCAAAATTTACCTCAAAGTTATGGAAGGGGTTATTCAAAGGGTTCAGAACAAATATGAACTTCAACACTGATTATCATCCTGATTCTGATGGGAAGACAGAGAGGGTGAACCAAGTGATATAAGATAAGTTAAAAATGTATGTGATGGACAAACCATCTAAATGGGAAGACTACCTACACTTGGCAGAATTTTCCTAGAACAATGGGTATCAAGCATCACTGAAGATGAGCTCATTTGAAGAACTTTATGGAAGAAAGTGCAACACCCAAGTAAGTTGGGATAACCCAGCTGATAGGGCAGTGTTGGGCCAGAGTTGCTCAAGGAAATGGAAGAGAAAATGATGAAGATTAAGAAGAATTTGAAGGATGCCCAAGATAGAAAGAAAAGTTATGCTGATAAGAACAAGACCCACAGGGAGTTTAAAGTGGGTGACCATGTTTTCTTGAAAGTGGAAGCCAACAAAAGTTTCTTGAAGCTGGGAAACTATTCCAAGTTGGCAGCCAGATATTGTGGGCCATTTGAAACCCTGGAAAGGATTGGACCAGTTGCATATATGCTTTCATTTCCTGCATCCATGACTATACATAATGCATTTCATGTTTCATTTCTTAACAAATATATACCTGATCCTAATCATATGATTGGTTGGAATGTGATTCAAATGGAGCAAGAAGGCGTCTTGTAGGTGCATTCGGTGCACATATTGGACAGAAAGAGAAAGCAACTCCATAATCGATCCATAGGGATTGTAAAGGTCCAGTGGACCTGGTACGGCTCTGAGGACACAACATGGGAGAATCCAGATGATATGCAGGCAGAGTACCCACATCTTTTTGAAGATTTTGAAAATCTTGTTGTTATTATGTAAAAGAGTTGCACTGATGATAGTAAAAAAATAAGGGGAGGGGATTGTAATACCCCAGGCCGAGCCCCTGTGAAATGCACTGATGTTTTTAGGCTGGTGATACAAGTGCTGATAAGCTGGTAGGATTATGTGTTATAGGCCAAAGAACCTAAATGTTAAGGCCAATAAGCCTGATTTTTGTATATGTAATTATGAAAATTATTAATAAAAATTATACATCATTGAATGTAGACCGGCCATGAGGAAAGAGTGATGGGAGACAAATCTCCACAAGGTAGGGAAAGGGATGGGACTGAGAGGCTAGGAAAGAGGGGCTAAGCTAGCAGGCTTAACCCAGGGGAACATTATAATATATTCCTAAAAATGAAAATATTAAAGTGGGGGAAAATAAACCTAGTTATCCCAAGTTCCTGGGAAAGGGGAACGCATGCTAAATGGAGTGCATGCAACTCCAAGAAGATAGGTGTCAACCTGGGCTCATGCAATTAAAGATGGAGAGTCATCTTGTTGGGGGGGTTCTCTCCCATTCTCCCATCCCTTGCCTAAATTGCTTGGCCTCCAACGTGGAACTCTACATCTTTCATGCATCTCTGAAACCAATAACCTGTGAAGATGATATTTGTTTTCCTATGAAGCTAACATATCTGTACTTTCCAAAACCAAGTTGTTCCTTACCAAATTGTGGTTGTTTCCATTCCTTGAGTTATATTGATTTTTGTTGTTGTCCTCACTTGGCTAGAAACTGAGTTGAGGCTGGTTGAAGAAGAGGGTTGTCAAGCCCATGATTGAAGAAGTGGGTTGTCAGGCTCGTGGTTGAATATGCAGGTTGTTAGGCCTATGAGCATCTCTCTCCAAGTGAGAGAGTTTGATGGGAAGTGATTTTATCCTAGAAAGAGTCCAACACCAACTATAGAGCTCTGAGAATTCTTGATCCATCTTGTTGCTGAGACCCTAAAAGGGGAAGTAGAGAAATCGATGGACTGTGGAATAGTGAAGGTGCATATTCCCAGGGTGGAACATGCATGTGGGGAATGATATTCCATGAGTAGTGGGCATAAGAAGGATCATGGAGAGAATCCTTCCAGTTGCACTGTGCAATTTCTTGTAACCTCAACCTAGTCTAGGATTCCTTTTCCCTAAGTGGAGCTTAGTCCCAGCTCGGGGGTGACCCACTGCTAAACATGATGAGGAATGTGGTCTAAGCCTGAGAGGTTGATGGAAGGTCTGCATGCAGTTGGTGGAACTCAATTAAAAGATAAGTATTCATTCCCTACTCATTCACATGCTATGTATTTATATATGTTATAGCTATGGTTTTATCTGAATTACTGCATGTATGCTTATACTGTTATTTCTACATTAGTCTATGTATTAGCAGAATATGTTGTTTTTCTATGATTTTAATTATAGCTAGAAGATAATTTGTATTTCTACGATATAGAATGGTCGGGCCTGGGTGGTCGGGGGTGTTAAAACAAATTGGTATCAGAGCATAGATAAGCATCCAGTAGTGACGTTTCCCAACTTGTTGATGGTTGGGGACATTACAAATTGGTATCAGAGCATAGAGAGACGTCCGGTAGTGACATTGCTCAGCCTATTAGTGGTTGGGGACGTTACAAGAAACCTTTGCCAAGATTACCTATGTCGTTTCTTTTGACCCTGAGTTTTGCCTCCTGTCGAGAGAAAGAAGAGCTACCTCTTTATCTCATATGCAAGATGCAGCCCTTGAAGTAGAGTCTAATATACTGGCAATTGAAAAAATTAGGAATAAAGACGATAGAGACATAAGAAAAGGTATGGATTGTTGAAACAGAGCTTGAATTTTTAATCTTAAAGATATAATTTTTTTTTTTTTTTTTTTTTGTCATATCTTTGAAACTTTACTTTATACAAATTTTCGAAAGCCAAAATTCATATCCAAT
>ML788841.1:37106-62372 GCA_009831015.1 Picea engelmannii
AGCCTTCTGTTCCTTAATATTCTCCTTTGTTAGAAAACCCGCGTCCCTTTCTTATGGTAATGGAAATATAAGATTCTTTCCAGATTAAAGCCTTATATTTCTCTGTGTCATGTCTCATTGTTTACAGTTTTATAATTTTCACTAAACCAAGAAACGGCCTTACTTGTGTCTTCATTTTCTGTTTTAAGTTTTGAAGTTGTTTTACTTATATCTGACCTGAATCTCTGAAGTAACAAATTCATTAAAAACCCTTTTATAAAAAATACAAAAAATCAATCACCCATGACAGTCCCAAACGAAAGACAACCAAACATAGAACCCGGTTTACAAGATCAAACCAGTATTGCATTGAATCTATTTAATACTATCTTACAAACTGCAACAAATAGAACCGAATTAGAGTGATCGTGGGCAGTGATTGAACATGATATAACCATCCAGGAACAAAGGGAAGAAAGACAGAGACAGTTGAGAAACCGACTCTGACCTAGTTTTCCTCGTTTCATTGTTTAATAAGTATTATCATTTTTGGATGCCTAGACGGTGTGTTTTATAGCCTTAAAACACAAACTATGGAACAACATGGATGAAGCTTCATCCTTTGATTCCTCTGCTTCCTACCCTTAAGCGGATGACTTGACAAAACTAGTAAAATCACTCTCTTCAGAAATGGAGAAATTGAAGATTGAAGGAAAGTGAAGCTATAGGAACACCTAGAATGTTGATAATAGGGGTAATTTCAAAAGACCCAATAATTCCCCTCAGATCATCCAAAGAGACCGAAGAAATAGGGATAGAAATGGTAAAAAAAATATAATCCCCTCTCCAAAATAACCTAGTTACTGATGAAGAAGGAGAGGAAGAAGAAGTTGACCCTGAAATCCATTGTCTTGGTGACACCTCTTCATCTCCTCATTTAACTCAATATGAATCTGAAGAGTCTCTCATGGATAGAAAACTAAATGAACTGATAAAAGGGGAAAGGACCAATGGAAATCTTAATAGACACAACTTGAGGTCAAAGAAGAAAGAGGGGAAGCCTGACATTTCTGATCATCCTACTAGAACATAGAATCCTGGTAAGGATGTGGAAGCTAGCAACAAATAAAAGGAGGCACAAAAACCCTAGGTAGTGTTTAATATCCCTACCCCAGAAGTTAAGGAGATTTTGAAGCCTCTCTCCTCTTTTAGCTTTGAGAATGAGATTCAAAAGATTAAAATCCATGTACCCTTTTTGGAGCTAGTTAAGAATGAGGATTTCAAAAGGTACCTTTCCAAAATGATGTAGATTGAACCTTCATCTTATCCCACATATTCATTCAACCTCCAAGATGAAAAACCAACTATCATACTAGGACCTTTGGTAGAGGATAGTGATGACTCTTCCCCTCCATTCTATACATCATTGAACATTCATGATAAAGTGTTGCACAACTGTTTGATGGATTCAAGGGCATATCATAATCTCATGCCTAAGACTTTCATGGATTAGCTTGTGTTGGAGGTTACAAAAACCTACCATGACCTATACCCGTTTGATTCCAGGAAGGTGAAGTGTCTTGTGGGTATCAAAGACCTGGTTGTTTCCTCATTCCAATTGCCAATGAAAACTGTGGTCATGGATATTGTGGTGGCTGATGTCCCCCCTAATTTTGGGATGCTCTTGTCTAGATCTTGGATCAAAATACTAGGGGGAACTTTGCAAATGCACATTTCATATGCCACCATTCCTGTGTTTGGGGCGCAACATACAAGGCTTTATAGGGAAGCACAAGTTTCTTACATTATCAATGATGAAGAAAATCCTACCAACCACCCCATTTTTGAAGTTGATATTGATTTAGGAACCATCATGTTATAACTCATTGATGCTCCTCAAACACCTACTTAAATAAGAAAGCATCCTATTATCTCTTCTGAATATCCTCCTCCCAATACCTCTGTTTGGAAGATGTTTTTGATGGAGCCTATTCTTGGGAGAGTGTTGGTGCTTGGGTAGTCTTTATTTACCCTACCTAAGAGACCATATCTCTGTTTTACAAACTTGAATTTGAAACAACAAAAAATGTGCCATAATATGAGGCTCTTGTTTTGGATTTGAGGGTTGCTAAAGACATGAATATTGAAGAGCGATTAGTGTTTGGAGATGTTGAGTTAATTGTTCACCAAGTCAAAAATTTGTATCAAGCTAAACACCCCAGATTGATGACCTACAGAAATGAAGTCTAGCATCTTGTTGATAGTTTCTTCTTGGCTTTTAATATCTCATTTGTTCCAAGAGAGGAGACCACTATGGCATATTCCTTGGTTGTTTCAACAAGTAATTTCAGAATTCCTTTGCTGCCTAAGCTCAAGTATGATGTGGAAGCAAAGTATAGACCCTGTGTACCTAATAATGTCAAACATTGGAAGGTTTTTGAAGATTATCTTGAGATAAAAATATTTCTTGAGATTGTGGATGAATTTTCTTCTTAACATATTGATCAAGGTCGGGATACTGAAGAAATCCCCCATGTTGATGTTTTTCTAAATAAAATTGTTGACTATCATACTGTTCAGTTACACAGTAACCATATTCCAAAAGGACGTGTCCCCTTGGAGAGATTGTTTGATAGAAATGATGTTTTTGTAAATATTAAAGGTTTAACTAAAGATGTTGATGTGACTGAATGCAATTTAGGAACAAAGGAAGATCCAAAGTATGTTAATTTTTCTGGTAGTTTGTCAAAGGAACAAAGGGCTGAATATGTCAAGCTTTTAAAGGAATTTGCTGATGTGTTTTCCTGGAAATATGAATACTTAAGAACATATGACACATATATCATTGAACATAAGATCCCTTTGAAAGAGGAGACCAAGCCTTTTAGGCAAAAGCTCAGACAAATAAATCCCATGTTGTTGCCTATTATGGAAAAAGAAGTGAAGAAGTTGTTGGATGCCCAGATCATCATTCCTTTTAGATATTCAGAATGGGTGGCTAAATTGGTGCCTGTGAGGAAGAAAAATGGGGAAATCAAGTTGAGTGTTTATTTCAGGAATTTGAACAGAAGCTCCAAAAAAGATAACTAACCCTTGCCAAAGATGGAACAGATTTTCCAGAGAGTGACTGGTTCATCTAGGATGTCTATGATTGATGGCTTCTCTATCTATAATCGGATCTCTGTCCTTCCTGAAGATAGAGAGAAGACAACCTTCACTACTCCTTGGGGAACATTCATGTATGCTAAAATGCCCTTTCGATTGATGAATGTAGGAGAAACCTTCCAACGAGCCATGGACATTTCCTTTATTGGGGAGAAAGACAAATTTGTAGTCATCTATCTGGATGACATTACAATGTTCTCAAAATATGACAAAGAGCATTGTCATCATTTGAAGAAGGTCTTCCTAAAGTGTAAAAAATTTGGTTTCTCTCTAAATCCTAGGAAGACTATGGTTTCTATGAAGGTAATTTATTGGGGCACATTGTATTAGCGGAAGGGGTAAGAATTGGTCCAAGCAGAGTAGAGGCCATCGATACCCTATCTTTTCCTAGATCAAAGAAAGAGTTTTAGTATTTATTGGCTAAGATCAATTTTCTAAGAAGGTTCGTCTCTAACTTTGTTGAATTAGTGAAGTACATTACAACCATGCTTAGAAATGGAAATGAGGTGAAATGGATTGATGAGTCTAGAGATTATCTTGATCAGATAAAAAAGGCCTTGACTGAAGCACCTGTGCTTATCAACCCTGACTATTCCAAGGAGTTTTTGATATTTTCCTTTTCTTCATTTGACACACTGGTTGTTGTTTTGCTGTAGAAAAATATAGAGGGGTTAGAGCATCCTATTTCCTTTTTCAGCAGAGCATTAAGGGATGTAGAAATGAGATATAATATCATGGATAAGTAGGAGTATTCTTTGGTCAAAGCCCTCAAGGCCTTCAGAATATATTTCTGCATTCAAAGATTGTTGCATATGTACCTTTAGCCTTAGTGAAAGAGATACTTATCCATCCTAAGCTAGATGGGAGGAGGAGCAAGTGGATTGCTAAAATTCTAGAATTTGAACTTGAAATGAAGCAAGCTAAACTAGTCAAAGGAAAAGGTTTAGCCATGTTGTTGGATGAATCAAATTGAAAAGATTTAGGGTTTAATTTCATGAACATAAACTCAAAAATTCAGCAAGTTGAGTTTGTTGATAAAATCTCTCATGCCAGCCCCAATTTGGCACAATGCACTTAGTATAAAGACCTCATATATTTTCTGCAAAATTTATGGCCTCCTGATGGCTTGGATAAGAACAAGGTGAGATATTTGAAACTCAAAGAAATCAAATATTGTCTCATTGATCAGTTTTTGTATTAGAAACATCCTCTCATATCTCTTTTGAGATGTCTAGATCCACAGGAGGCCCAAAGGGCCATAACTGATTTTCATGACAACTTATGTGGGGGCCATCATTTTTGGAGGACCACAACTTATAATATCTTCAAAGATGGGTATTCCTGGCCTATCCTTTTTACTTATGTTTGTGCAAATATTAGAGCTTGTGTCAAATGCCAAAAGTTTTCTGGAAAGTAGAAGCTCAAATCTTTGCCCTTGAAACTTGTGGTGGTTTCTAGACCTTTTCAGCAGTGGGCCTTGACTTCATTGGATAAATACACCCAACCTCAAGTGGTCAGCACAGGTGGATTTTTAATGCCACTAATTATTTCACCAAGTGGATAGAATCCATTCCTACAAGGAGTGCCTCTCACAAGGTAATCATTAGCTTCCCTGAGGATATCATGTCCAGGTTTGGTTTCCCAAGCAGGATTGTTACTGACAATGATGCATCCTTCAAAGATGAACCATTAATCAAGTTCTCTAAACAGCATGGGATTACATTAATCCATTACACTCCTTAATACTCCCAAGGAAATGGTTTGGAAGAGTCCTCTAACAAGAGCCTCATAAAGATCATCAAGAAATTGTTAGAAGTCAACAAGAAAACATGGGATTCAAAGATAAAATTTTCATTATGGGCCAATAGGATTACAACAAATACGTCACTTGGTGTTTCCTCTTTTCATATTGTATATGGGGTTGAGGCTATCTTTCCTACTCATCTTTCCTTGATTGTGGAAAAATTCCTCCAGGACTACCAATGAGAACCTGATTATATGGTCAGGAGGATACAACAGCTGGTAGAAGTACAACAGACCAGCGAGCAGCTACTTGATAAAGCTCAGGACCATCAATAGAAGATGAAATGAGCCTTTGACAAGAAGGTAAGCAAGGAATATTTTCAGCTAGGTGATCTAGGTGATCTATTTGAAGCCTTATGGATTGGTGCTTTCAATATTTCTGAGGCATTTTCAAATAACACTTATAAATTGTAGAACTTGGAGGATTCTGAATTTTTCCGTAACCCTGTCAATGGGCACTTTCTGAAAAAATATTTTTCTTAATCCATGATTGGCTTTCCATCCATTGTAAATACCACTTTCTCTTTTATTTATGTTTCAATAATTGACCCCATGACCCAAAAGCTAAGGCACTGAAACTGCTTGTTCTTGGAAGCTCACAAGGAGCATGCCATACCCTATGGAGCCAATTTTATCACATGAAATTGCCAAGGGGCGCAGGTGATGGCCATGAGCACAAGAAAATAGGTGGGTGCAGTTTTGAATAATAGAGATTCCCTGTGTAGTTAAATTTAGTGCCATCTCTACGCGTAGTTGGAAGAACGTTATAGTTGGCAGGTGGATAAGTTTTAGTCAAGGCGCTAAAATAGTAGGTGTGTCAAGATCGCAGGGTCATTCAGATCAATGATCATGCTTCATTTTAGTGCCGCAACATGCTCGAGTGTTAAAATACTTGAGCGGGTCGAAATATCAACCACGGTATTGCGAGAGCGATACATGGCAGAAAGTGGTGAGTTTTGGGCCCAAAAGCAGTGTGGGTCCAAACCAGTTTCGACGGACCCAAAATCACATGCTCGTTTATCCCGAATCAAATAACAACATGTGGTCACCCCCTAGTCATCATGCCTCATCCCGATCCCAAGGTAAAATAAATTAATGAGCCATGGTTGGTAGTTGAAACCTCAGCTCACTCCATAAATAGAAGGGATGGGGGTCTAGCCGTGGAGATAGAACTGGCATCCCGAGGTACTACGATGGATGATTTTTCCTGCATGCCCATTCAGATCTGAGCTTGCCTCTGATAGGATAATACACACAGTCTGAAAGACAGATGTACATATGAAGAGCGTTGGACATGATCGCCAACTTGTGCTCCTAGCGATTGTCCATTGTTGGGTATAAATACATCAGTTAAATAACATGTTAGGGTGGTCGATGGTTGAGCAGAGCTCCCCATTTTGTAATAGTTTGATAGTAGAGTTGTTCTCTGGTTATGTATGACACCTGAGACTTTCTCATTAATAGAAGTCATTTTCTTTCACCATCTTGTTTCATGTTGTGATGAAACGCTCATGCATGGATGATCCAGACAAGTTGTTGTAGTTGTATTGTAATAGAGGTTTGATTATGATGTTTCTATGATGTCTTTCAGTATTTTCTTTCACTGTCATGTTTCCTCTTATGCTGAAATGCTCATGCATGGATGATCTAGATGAGTTGTTGTAGTTATATTATAATCAAGGTTTGATTATAATGTTGTTGTGATATATTTCAGTATCTTAAACTTAGGTTCAAGAGTGCTCTTGTGCCTAATTTTTTCTACACCAAGCTGCTTGAAGGCCGGATGCTCATGGAAGACTTGTCCACTTTCCTCACTAAGTATTCCTCCTTCTCATATTTAAGCTTAAACCACTAACTAAAGTTAATGAGGACTTCATTTTATTATGCATTACTAGCCCAGTTTTCTTCTTTTAAACATTCTTATGCCGAGCTTTGTCCATTTGACCTCCACTCATAAACCAACCTCCACAAAAATTTTGATGGGTACTGGACTTATCCTCTTGCAATCTGAGGGTGACTCTTAGTGCTAATAGTAGGAAACTTCAATTTGAAGTTGGAGATCAAGTTCTGGCACATATTAGGAAGGAGAGGTTCCCACGACAAACATATAATACACTAAAGTTGAAGAAGATAGGGCCGTGCAAGATCCTAAGAAACTTTGGTGAGAATGCTTATGAGGTAGAATTGCCAGAAGATGTGGGTATATCTCCCATATTCAACATTAAAGACCTGTATCCTTACAAGGAATATGGAACCAGAGGATTAGAAGATCAAAAGAAGATCTAGTGGAAAAAGCATATGCATGTAGTAGAAAAGCCACAGATCGAGAAAATCATAGACCGAAGAATTAGTAAGAAGACTCAGAGAAAACCTTATTTTGAGTATTTGGTAAAGTGGAAAGGAAACCTGATAAAAGACTCCAGCTAGGTAAGTGAAGTAGATATCCATAATCATGGAAGGTCAGTGCAGGAGCTCATGGACATGAGTCCATGAATTTTTCAGCCAGAGGAGTATGATGCAGGAGCATCACCAGCAAAGAACGAATGGAAGATAGCTAAGTGCCTAACGCACATTTTGAAGTGAATTTTAAATTTTGAAGTGGAATATCACGTAAATATCTTGAAAGTATTGTAATTAAAGAACATATTTAATGTTTTGGTGCTGGATGATCACCTAAGATCGTTGGAGGATGTGTTTCTTTTAATGAAGTTGTGTGCAGTACAGATTTGATGTATTTAATCTTATATGTATGTCACAAACATTTATTGTAATAAATCCTTAGTAGTTGGTAGATTTTATTTTGATAGGATAGCTCTAGAGTAGTTGGAGGGAAAAGATCGAAGAGCCATCTTGTATAAAGCTTTGTATTATTGAACATAAGAGGTTGTTGAAGTTATTGTCATAGTTGTTGATAGTTGTTGTTGAAGCTTATCAAAGTATTGTATGAACCCATGTACATATAGAATTTGAATGAATATAACATAGGATAATTGTCCCAAATGTTGGTGTTGTTATGTCTATCTAAATGAATGAATGGTAGGCTTATTGTTAGTTTCCATTCTCTGTTATTCCTTGTTCTTATGTTATGAATGTATTTCCATCATTGAATGTATGAATCTATGAGGATTTAGATAAGTTTCAATTGTTTCTCTTCTACGAGCAAGTGCAAGGAGTGCATAAGTATCCACAAGGTGTGTGTTGACAGAGTCTGTTTCGACTCAAATCTCAGAAGAGATAACATGAAACCTGCGTATGTGAGGAGTGCATAATTTTCCGCAAGGAGTGAGTTGATAGAGTCTAGTTTGACTCAGAGGTTCAATAGAGATACCTTGAAGGGGTGTGTAGGTAGACACTTCGCTTAGAGTCATATTGTTCAGGAGAGACATTTGAGCCTTAAAGAACTATTGCAAGGAATGCACAATCGTCCTTCGAGAGTCAGGATTGAAGTAATTTTTTCGCAAGGTGTGTGCAGAGTCGATACTTGGCTAAGTATTGAGAATTTGTCTGAGAATTTTAGAGTATAGGTAAGAAGCAAGTCCAAGGAAGATATCTTGGATCTTTGTGTACAAGTGTCCACAAGGATTTCATGATAGATTCTTCTGACTCAGAAGCTCAAAAGGAGTAGAGGAAGTCACCCACAGAGATGTGAAGTGGTGAAGGAGGACCTATTGCAAGGCGTGCATAGGATGAATTTCAACTAAGTGTCAAAGAAAGCACTCGAAGGAGGAAAAATGTTCAAGAAAGAACGAAGCTCAAGAGGAAGAGTAGAAAAAAATCTTCAAAGGAAGGAGTCCTTTAAGGTTTCCCAAAATCAACGAGCAAGATCTGCCCAAGAGGGACCAGGATCATTCCAGACCGTCAGATTTGTGAAAGTTGCACGAAGGTTAATCGTGAAGCATTTCAGCACTTTTGAGTTCAAAGTGTTTAAAGTGTTGAGAAGCAGGATCACCAAAGCCGTGAAGTCGCGAACAGATCCTAGTCATTGGCTACGAGGGGGACACATGGCAGCGTATTAGAAAATTTCAGGGATAGAGGTCTGGTGAAATTGTGTGTGGATAAAGTGAAATTTTGCGAAGTCATGAAACCCAAAGTACATTTGGACCGTCGAATCCAGGAAAACACACGACAGAGATCCACGAATTCAGAGGAAATATTTTCAGAAGGAACCCAAGATAGAGGCCACAATATTTTTGAAGCTCGAAGTTACGAAGAGCTGACCTACGGTTACAACCCGTAGTCACATAGGATAAAGAGTCTAGCGTGGGGCTAGCGCTCGCAACGTTGGTGTTTCCACAAGCGCCAGGAAGCATGGTTGCAGGTAACGAACCTGAGGTAACATCAAAGGGACCTGTGTATTAATCGATTAGGGTCTATTGAAGGCCCAAAGAACCAATTTGGTTCGAGGAATTTGAAGAACCAAGACCAAGAGGTTGCATAATCCCCAAAAGGGTAGGGGGGGTTGCATCACCACCTCATTATAGAAATGAGTGGTATGTATGACATCATATGAGGGGAAATGCTAAATTTATTAAGGTAGAAGTTCTAGTAATTTATGTTCATACTATTGGATTCATTTATCTTTCTTATGGGTGATATTAACTTAACATGCTTTAAATTCTCTTACATGTGTGTGTGTGTGTGTGTGTGTGTATATATATATATATATATATATATATTATTTATTTATTTATTTTTATTCCGTGACCCGCAGGACTAGCCTGTGGCTGACTCAGAGGCATCTAAGTCATCAAAATCGCCCGAGGATTGCACTCGGCCTGAGCCACACCAACCCTCGCATGGCTGGATTTTTTGTTTGAACTGATGACTTTAACATCACGAAGTGCCTTAACAACACACTCTGTCAACTACTGTACTACACCTCGGGGATTGTAAGATTTTCTCTTATTTTTAGTTAAATATTTAAATGTTTTTCATTTTTGTTAAGGATTTTCTTAATTTAATCTTATAAACTCTATTAAATTTATTAGAGACCATTTTAATATTTTTTTTGCATTTTTTTATTCTAAGTTAAACACCAAGGCTTGAAAGATATTTCTTACTTATAATATGCATTTTTTTTATTTTTCTTATATTAAATTTATTATAGTCCTATTACAAGTTAGATATTATTTTACTGAAATTACCTAATATATGGTGTTGTTAAATATTATTTTACTGAAATTACCTAATATATGGTGTCCATATGAGTTATTAGATTGCATCCCTACACTTACTAATCCAATTCTTTTACTGAAATTACCTAATATATAGGGTGGTGTTATCCAAAACACCTCTACATTTTCTTTCCCAATGTCATATTGGAATGAGAAAAATATACGCATTTTTCTTTTTTCATAAATAGTATAATACATCCATGATATAAATCATATGTGTTTTATAACACATATGCATTATATTTCATATGTGTTCCTTAAGCTTAGTCATTACCATGGTGCTAGGATCGACATCTTCAAAGAAATAGTCTCACCTCACCCTTACACAGTTAAGTGAAGAATGAGGGTAATGGTATCAAGTAATCTCTCGCAGATCTCTTCCGTGAAATTTACAAATGGAAATAAGATTCATCACTAACCATCAAAAATTGGTTACCACAAAGGACCCAATAAGAATCAGTCTCAAGACCTCTATGGAATTAACACATGAGTATATATCAATCAATCTAACCTTTGGGGATAACAAATATACATACATACATACATAAATTAAATATAGAAAAATATGTGGATATTTGATCCAAGTGGATATCGATGGCCACCCAACTTTTCCAATTGGTTCAAAACAATTTTCTTGCAATTTTGGTAATTTACTATTTTTAGCAGTTTTCGGGTCATGAACTTCTAGAGTCGTTTTGAGGCCCTAAACGATGTTTTTTAGGAAAACGAGGACCAACATGTTTATTCCTTCAATTTTTCTCACATTAAAGTTGTATTCCTCAGATAGATATTTCTAACGAGGTATTGAGTGTGTCAAATGAAGATCGTATGCAAAAGTTACGACCCCAGGAAGTTGATGTACTGACTTACCCAAACGGGGCCCACATGACTTTTGGTGCTTCATCTCCTAGGGTTAGGTTTTTGGATGTCTAGAGTTTTTGACATTCTTGTTTATTGTAAAATGCCTTCACAACCTCATTGTAACCATCTTCTTTCGAGTGAGCACAGTCGTCACATCTCTTCTTAGAGATAAGCCGCCACCATTCTAGAAATCTTGTTTTCCGCTACATTTTACAATTTCATCTTATTTCCTTATTGAATAGAAAACCAATTTTAATGTATCTCTATTATTATGTGTTAAGAATCTATTAATAATCTATATTCATTTCGTTCTGCTCATAAAATCTAGATCAGTGGTATCAGAGTGGTCTACTCCTTGTCGTCTTAATGCATGTCCCCAACAAGGTCGGAGTACAAAGAATTGGGTCTTGAGCTTGCTTCTCTTAATTACAAAATCTCTCTCACGCCCAAGCGGACTCTCATGGCAGGAGAACAAAAGGATGATGGGATAGGTGATCCTTTCAAAATGTTTCTTGAGGAATCCCTCACACAACAGAGGAACGAGATGATGGATAGTTTCATGCAAATCCTTCAGCGGCTACCAACAGGTGACACATCTTTTTCGAGCGGAGGGGTTGCTCCCTTCAAAGTACAAATCAAATTCGATATTCCTGTATTTGAAGGTTAGATAGACGCAGATGTTGTAGAAAAGTGGTTGAATCTACTAGAAGGGTATTTTTCTGTCCATAACTTTTCGAATAGAGAAAAGATTACTTTTGTGCTCCTCAAAGCCATTCCCCATGTCAAAGATTGGTGGGAAACTTTCTATGAGAAAAAGGAAATGGAGGAACCTTCATTATTTACAGTCATGACCACCTGGGAATCCTTTAGGGATGCTATTAAGGAACAATACTACCCTATTGGAAGTTATGATGACTTGTATACCAAATGGACCACATTGCGACAAGAAAGAGACCAAACAGTGCCAGAGTTCACAAATATTTTCCATACCTTGTGCACCAAGCTGGGTATCAAATATTTAGAGTGACATATGGTGCTCAAGTATTGTGGTGCTTTGCATAGATACATTCAGACCAAAATGGAATTTCTGGACATCTTGTCTTTGGGCATGGCCTACCGATATGCCGTCAAAGTCGAGCAGAAGCTCAAACAAAAGACGCTACAATTTGGGCTTGGGAACCCCTCACAACAAAAGCTAGGAAAGGGCGGCCCCAACCCATAGAACAAAGGACAGAATAAAGATGAACAATATCAGGACAACCAGTCCAAGATGCAAGCAAAGAAGAACACCAGAAAGACAAAGAAAGATACCGGGAAGTGCTGCAACTTCCACAAGAGCCCTTGTCATAACACTGTTGATTGTTTCCCAAAGAAGTCATTGGTAGCCGAAGTGAAATCCTATGAATCAGATGTGTTTTTGAGTTAGAACCAGAAAGAGAAAGACAGATCATTAACACGGAACCCAGTGCCACGGTTTCTACCACCAAGCTCCAGCCTCGTGAACTAGATGAGCCAGAAGAAGGAGAGCACCTCTTCCATTCACAGATGTGAGTAAAAGGCACCCCGCTGCACTTCATCGTTGATAGAAGTAGCCAGAAGAACCTCATCTTAGCAGAGGTCATCAAGCGGTTGGCCCTACTGACAATGCCACACCCACAACTCTACACCATTGGATGGTTTCGCCAAGGAAGCGATCTCTGCGTCAGCCAATAGTGTCGTCTGTCGTACGACATCAAGCCCTTCAAAGACAAGGTATTGTGTGATGTTTCTCCTATCAAAGTTTGTGATGTTCTTTTGGGTCAACCTTATTTATGGAAACGTCATGTTGTATATGAGTCTAGGCCTCGTAGTGTTATTATTACTTTGAACATGAAATTTTACAAGATACCCGAGGCAGTCCCACCTAGTGCTATTTCCTTGATATGTGCTAAGCAATGTAGGAAGGTCATCTCTCAGATGGGAAATTTTGTCTTCTTCATGATTCTCTCTCAAAATGAACGAAATATCACATCCACATCCAGGGTCTCTGCGGCCGACCTCTCCACACAACAGAAGAAAGTAGATAAGTTTGTGGAAGAATACTCAGATATCTTCTCCTCACCTACCGCGGTACCTTAGCACTATCAGGTCAAGCATCACATAGATCTGACCCCTGGCGCACCACTGCCCAATGGGCCAATCTAACGCTGCTCTCTATTAGAGAATGAGGAGATCAAGCGACAGATCCAAGAATTGCTTCACAAGGGGCACATATGTCCCATCTCATCACCTTGTGGGAGCCCAATCATGCTAGTGCATAAGAAAGATGGAAACTGACGACTCTGTGTTGATTACCAGGATATGAATAAAATCACAGTCATAAATCGATACTCGATTCCCCTAATCAATGACCTCCTTGATCAACTCATGGGGGCCAAATACTTCAGTAAGATTTATCTGAAGTTCTGCTACCACTAGGTCCCAATAGAATAGACAGATGTATGGAAGACCACCTTCAAGTCAAAGGAAGGCCTTTTTGAATGGTTGGTCATGCCCTTTCGTTTGAAAAATGCTCTAGCCACTTTCATGAGGATGATGGATGATATCCTACGACCATTCACCAATACTTTTGTAGTGGTGTTTCTGGATGGCATTCTCATTTACAGAAAGACTTGGGCATAACACTTGCATCATATTCAAGAGGTTATGTGCACCCTACCACAGCACAAGCTATATGCAAACTTGGAAAAATGATCCTTCGGTATGGACATGGTCCATTACTCGGGCTACATCATTGATCAGCATGACATACATGTGGATCCAGCCAAGATCCAAGTCATTCATTACTAGCCAACCCCAACCACACTCACTAAGCTTCGAAGCTTCTTGGGCCTTGAAAATTTCTACCGTAGATTCGTGTTAGGATTCTCCAATATTGCATGGGCCCTCAACCAAATAACCTGGGGTGGTGGTAAGGATAAATTTGCGTGCGGCGAGTCCCAACAACAAGAGTTTGGTGACTTGAAGCAATGCTTATGCTCATCCCCAGTACTTTCACTACCAGACCTACAACATCCCTTTGAGAATGAGACAGATGCTTCAGACTATGTTGTAGGCATCGTTCTCACTCAGCATGACCACCTCGTGGCCTGTCATAGTAAGACACTATCAAATGTTGTCCATAAGTACCCTACTTACGATAAAGAAATGTACTCCATTGTGCAAGCATCTTGCTAGTGGAGACATTACATTCTTGGGAAGGAGACAATCATCCACAATGATCATAAGCCACTATAGTTCATGCAAACACAAGGAAAATTGCATAATGACCACCATCAAAAGTGGTCCACATATTTGCAGCAATTCCACCTCAACATCAAGTATAGAACATGAAGCACCAATCGCGTCACTGATTGCCTCAGCAGAACGCCAGTCGCGACACTCACCACAGTGCTAGACTCTTGCAACCATGAGACCTCTAGATGGCCCCAACTCTATGAGACAGACCCAGGCTTTGGCACCGCCTACCAAATGTTGGGTGAAAACATAGTTGTCGATAATTTCCATCTTCAAGATGGGTTGTTGTGTCGTTTCGGCCATATCTATGTTCCATCAAGCGAGTGAGTGAAACTGATCTGGGAAGCCCACTAAATTCGAGTGGCATGACACTTCGGCATCGAAAATACAGTGGTGATGCTACAGAAACATTTCTACTAGCCGAAACTTTGACAGGAGGTCAACAAGTATATCAGGTCCTACACTGCCTGTGTTATTTCCAAACCAACCACTAAGAAATAGGGTTTGTACACCCCTCTTCCTACTCCTGACAAGCCATGGGCATCCATCTCAATGGACTACATGTTGGGTCTCCCATCCACTAAGCGGGGAAATGACTATGTTTTTGTGGTTGTTGATCGCTTTTCTAAGATGTTAATTCTAGTTGCCTACAAGAAGAGCATCACAATAGAGGCCATTGCCAAGCTCTTCTTTGAATGAGTCTGGGTACATTTTGGAATCCCACAAACCATTGTCTTATATCAGGACAATCGATTTCTCAACACACACTGGTCGAGCCTCTGGTCATTGATGGACACCAAGATCACCAAATCCATAGCCTTCCACCCCCAGACAGATGGCCAAACCGAGGTTGTAAATCGAATGATTGTGCATATCTTGTGCATGTATAATTTCAAGCACCCTCGCACATGTGATGAGAGCCTTTCCTATGTCCAACATAGCTACAATTGATCCCTTCATAGCTCAACCGAACACAACCCCTTTCAGGTGGGTTGGGATTCCAACCATTGGGTCCCATAGATGATGCACTTCCCCTTGCGGTCACCTCAACCGACTCATCTCATGTTCCAACTGAAGCTGATAAAGCCACCTGATTCATTGAGCGGATCCAACACATCCACCAACAGGTTCAGGATATCCTACATAAGTCCAATGATATGTACAAGTAGTGCCATGATCAACATTGGGTGCCACATAAGTTTCAGGTGGGTGACAAAGTTTGGTTGCACTTGCAGAAAGAACGTTTTACAGGACCCAATCAAAAGCTTCTCCCACTCTGTTATGGGTCGTACACCATCACCAAGGCTGTGGGGGATAATTCTTTTGAGCTCAACATTCCTCCTTTCCTTGGCCTACACCCAGTGTTCAACGTGAATCTCCTTCGGCCATATTTCCCACCATTATTGGACACCTCAGAAGTAGCAGAATAGATGACACCAACAGAGCTCAACCCTGACTGCATACAACGTGCATCTAGTGATCAGATTGTGGACACACTAATCAAGGGCACTCAACAGCAAAGGATCCATCTTTATCGAGTCATCAAAACAGGGCAGCTCTTGCACCAAGGAAAGTGGCTCACCTGGGGCCAAATTCAGTAGAAATTTCCTCATATGATGGGGGAACTCAATGCAATGGAGACCATTTCTTACTAAGGAAGGAGGATTGATCTAGGTGGATATCGGTGGCCACCCACCTTTTCCAACTGGCTCAAAACAATTTTCTGGCAATTTTGGTAATTTACTATTTTTAGCAGTTTTTCGAGGCTTGAACTTTCAGAGTTGTTTTGAGGCCCTAAACAACGTTTTTTGGGAAAACGGGGAGCAACATTAATTTTCCATTGTTGTTGTTCACATCAAAGTTGTAGTCCTCGGATAGATCTTTCTAACGATGCATTGAGCGTGTCAAACGAAGATCATATGCAAAAGTTACGACCCCGAGAAGTTGATGTACTAACTTACCCAAACGGGGCCCACATGACTTTTGGTGCTTCATCTCCTAGGGTTAAATTTTTGGATGTCTAGGGTTTTTGACATTCATGTTTATTGTAAAAGGCCTTCAAAGCCTCTTTGTAACCAACTTCTTGCGAATGAGTGCAACTGTTACATCTCTTCTCAGAGATAAGCCACCACCACTCTAGCAAGCTTGTTTTTCGCTGCATTTTATAGTTTCATCTTATTTCCTTATTGAATAGAAAACCAATTTTATTGTATCTATGTTATTGTGTGTTAAACATCTTTTAATAATATGTAGTCATTTTGTTCAGCTCATAAAATCCAGATCAATATTAATACAATGTGTAGATGCTTAGAAAAAATATTAACCAAAATAAATATTTAACACTAAAAAAATTGTAGTATATCCATGACATCCTTCCATTATGAAGAAAAACAAATATGGGTTATTAAAAGGTAATAATTAAATAAACTTATAAAGTTGTGAAAATGTAACAAAATGATTTGTGATCTATCTCCTTACTATAAATTGAAATTCTCAAGGTGGACATGAATTTTCATGCATTTAATTTTAAAACCCCAGGAATTTACAATTTTCATTGTAAAAAATGAATAGAAAGTTTGAGGTGCTTTTCACAAAGTGATTAAAAATATGATTGGTATAAGACGCAAGGATCATACAACCAACTTATAAAACCTCACTTTGTCATCTTTCAATGTTTTTAGCATTTCCATTTGAAAGACACTTAATCCTAGATTTTTATCTGACCTCATTATAGAAATGAGTGGTATGGATGTCATTATATGAGGGGAAATGCTAAATTTATTAAGATAGAAGTTCTAGTAATTTATGTTATACTATTGGATTGTTTTAGCTTTTTTATGGATGATATTAACTTAACATGTTTTAAATTCTCTTACATATGTGTAAGAGTCTCTGGATTTTTAGTTAAATATTTAAATGATTTTCTTTTATATTAAGGATTTGCTTAATTTAATCTTATAAACTCTATTAAATTTATTAGAGACCATTTTAATATTTTTTCTTACAATTTTTTATTCTAAGTTACACCAAAGCTTGAAAGATATTTCTTACTTATAATATGCATTTTTTATTTTCCTTATATTACATTTATTAGAGTCCCATTACATGTTAAATATTATTTTACTGAATTGTCTAATATATGGTGTTCATATGCATTATTAGATTGCATCCCTACACTTACTAATCCAATTCTTTTTCAAAGTAAATCTCACTAGAAAACCCAAGAAATGTTTCCCTACTTTCATGTATAGAAACCTTAGTAACCTCTTAGGCATAGACTAGTGCAAATACTTCGTCACACTAATGTATGACATCCTTTGTAAATTAGTTGGCATATATTAGTTGGTTTAGCTTAGCTCGAGGGGATGCAAATCAAAATTTTGTATGGATATGTTACAAGATAATTTAATATAGATTTATTCATTGAAACTCAAAGAAACAAGAGGCAATAATAAATATTAACTAATGAGTTTGTAGGTTTTCACACTTAGTGTGTGTGAATATTCCTTGATGATGGATGGTGTGTCCACTCAAAAATTTGAAAGTTTCAATATTAATACACATTTTATCTCCAAAAAAACCTCAACAAATATTAGTTAATTCAAAAGAACTAAATTTAATAATAAAATATTTTTTCAATAATAAAAAATTATTAATAAAATTTAATAATAAAAATTATTTTGGATAATAAAAAATCATTAATTTACCTCCAAAAAAACTCAAGCAACAATTTATCTCCAAAAAAATTCAATCAACAAATATTAGTTAATTGAAAAGAACTAAATTTAATAATAAAATATATTTTCAATAATAAAAACTCATTAACCAAATTTAATAATAAAATTTATTTTGGATAATAAAAAATCATTAATTTACCACTACATATTAACTTTAAAACCAAAACCAAACTATTAAACTAAATATTTTATAGTTTTATTAAATCATATTTAACATTTTTCCTTTCTTAAGTATTTTTATAATATAAACATTTTTATTTTTATTAATTAAAAATAATAATAATAATAATAATAATAATAATAATAATAATAATAATAATAATAATAATAATAATAATAATAATAACTCATTAATCTATCTTTATATACCTACCATAAAAATAAAAATCAAATCAAAGTGAAAACATTATCTACCCTAAACCCTTTTTAAGAATCTCAATTCTAAATAAATTATAATATTGGTCTCATTTAAATACATTAAAGATGGTTACATTAAAAATACAACTTCATTGAAACAAGTTCAAATTATTGGACTTTTATATGTCTATCATAAAACTAAAACCAAATTAAAAACAAAACATTATCTACCATTAACAATTTTTGTTTATCCCAATTCAAACATGCATACCATAAACCCATTAATCCACCTTTACATGCATAGAGTAAAAATAAACAACAATCTCTACCATAAACAAAAATAAGGCATAGACTAGTGCAAATACTTCTTCACACTAATGTATGCCATCCTTTGTAAATTAGTTGGTCTAGTTTAAGGGGATGCAAATCAAACATTTTGTATAGATATGTTACAAGATAATTTAATATAGATTTATTCATTGAAACTCAAAGAAACAAGAGACAATAATAAATATTAATTAATGAGTGTGTACTTTTTCAAATTTAGTGTGTGTGAGTATCCTTTGATGATGGGTGGTGTGTCCACTTAAAACTTTGAAATTTTCAATATTTAATACACAATTTATCTCGGAAAATAGCTCAATAAATATTAGTTAATTAAAAAAAACAAAATTTAATAATAAAATATTTTTTCAATAATAAAAAATCATTACTAAAATTTAATAATAAAATTTATTTTGGATAATAAAAAATCATTAATTTACCTCCGACAAAAGCTCAATCAACAATTATTAATTAATTGAAAAGAACTAAATTTAATAATAAAATATATTTTCAATTATAAAAAATCATTAATGAAATTTAATAATAAAATTTATTTTGGATAATAAAAAATCATTAATTTACCACTATATGTTAACTTTAAAACTAGGATCAAACTATTAAACTAAATATTTTATGGTTGTATTAAATCAAATTTAATATTTTTCCTCTCTTAATTATTTTTATAACATAAATATTTTTCTTTTTATTAATTTAATAAAATAATAATAATAATAATAACTCATTAATCCATTTTTATATACCTACCATAAAAATAAAAATAAAAATATTATCTACTTTAAACTCTTTTTTTAATCCCAATTGAAAATAAATTATATTATTTGACTCAATAAAATATACATATAAATATGAATGGTTACATTAAAAATCTAACTTCATTGTAACTCAAATTATTAAACTTTTATATAACTTATCATAAAACTGAAACCAAATTAAAAACAAAACATTATTTACCATTAACAATATCCCAATTCAAACATGCATACAGTAAACCCATTAATCCGCCTTTACATAAAAACAGGGTCGAAGGAAAGAAAAAAACAATCTCTACCATAAACAGTATTTGTTAATCCCAATTCAAAATAAATTGCCGTGTTGGAAACGCAACCACTTTTACATTGGGATGAACCAAAATTGTGCAGAGCAGATATTGCTCTCCAAACCGAATACTTATCTTCTCCTTTACAACCATTATTTCTTGACAAAATCAAAGTAAATAACAACTACACCGCCAAAACCTAAAATGGAATCAAATTTTCTGTTTGAACGTGCCTATATATAACGGATATAATGAAAAAGGTTATTGGGTTCGGAGTGTGGTCTGAGAAGGTTATTGGGATTGGAGAGTGGTCTGGCAGAGGGATATATGCTTGCTCTACGAAGCAGTCCCTCCGAGTCCCTCTGAGTAGAAAAATGGATCAGCTGGAAAGGAGAAAGAGAAAGATACATACTGTGTATGTGGAAGAAGAGAATGAGGGATCACCTCCCAGCTACAGTGTGTATGTGGAAGAAGAGAATGAGGGATCACCTCCCAGCTACAATGTGTATGTGGAAGAAGAGAATGAGGGATCACSTCCCAGCTACAGTGGACACTGCATTACAGGTAAATACTTACTTCATCGTTATGTTAACCTGCAAACTAATTGTTTTAGTTGATTGATTGAACAGTATCTTCTCATGGCTTCTTTTCCAGACACCACTTTGCTCCCTGGACTTGGCAAAGACGTCGTTTTGGGTGAGATAATCAGTAGAGTGCCATGGTATGACCGRCCCATTTTGAAAGAATTGAACAGATCGTGGGCTAATGCCCTCACGCACTCTTTCCCATCCTATGCCCGCCTCCGCCACACTCGTTTCATGGCCGACTCTCTCGTTTTATACCGTGTTCCATTATCTTCACGCCCTTCTCATCCATACGAAACCCTTGCTCTTTGGCTTTACAACGTAAAGGACAGTTGTGTGCGGAGCCTTCCGGTGCCTTCAATCTCTGAATCTTTGCAAAGGTTTGTAAAAATTGTGTGTGACATTAATGAGGACCTTATATATTCTTTCACTCGCCTTAGTGAAAACGGCATGTACAGCTTGCACGTTCTTGATATCAGAGAAGGAAACAGCCGGTGGAAAACACTCCCGTCCTTGCCAGACATTGAGGAGAAATATGTGTGGACTTGTTCTTCCTCTTCCTCCGGGACTTTTATTATTTGGACGCGCAACATCTTCGATTCCTCGATCGAACCCGACGGGTTTTCTCTGTGGACTTTCAACGGAAAAAAACGATTCTGAATGGCAATGTCAACGTGTTACCCCGTCTCTAATCCAAAGAAACTTACAAATCTTTGGTGCAGAGAATAAGCTCCCATTGTATCTCGAGATGGAAATGCACATACCGCGGGCAGGTGGTTCTCTGTGTGTGAAAAACCTTTACCGGAGGTGTGAGTGGTGCGATTATGCTGCAGATGGCATGGGGCCGTTGGATACTGGATCGTATGTATTTATGTTTCTGAATGAGGATTATCGATGTAATCATGAAAGGCCCAGTTTCACGGATTCTGCTTATAATTTCTATCGCATCACAGTTACCGACAGTGTACGGTTATACAAGGCCAAGTTGAATGATAAGGGCGGGAAGGTATTGGAAGAGAGAGAATGGGATCGCTTTTCCCAGTTTTGGGGAAATTGGATTGAACCCAACCTAGTGAACGACAGAGAAGTATTGAAAATTTTATCTGATGGTATGGATGTTGTATGGCAAGGGCAGCGCAGCTTCGTCCACGCTTTCGTCCATGCTGCTCAGAAGGTCCACTCTCTCTACATATATCGTCACCTCCTTGGAATCAGATTCTGATAAAATCGACATCCAGCTTTAGTGAAGTGAAGTTGTTCAAAAATGAACCTTCGACATAAAGACATGGACTCTTGTATATCTTTTCAGAAAACCATTTTCTCAAGCAGATCGTAAGTTGATATGAAATTTTGGTCCAATAAATTGTCCTTACTTCTTAATGATTTGAACAGTTTTTTGTGTCATTGAGTGATTCACCAATTTTTTAGACAGTCAGCAGGTCTATTCTTTAGACAATCTTTGTGTGCTGGTTTAAAGGTTATTTCTAAAGAAATTGAGTGGACATACTAAAAAAACTGATTAATTTTTTTTTGACTTTGTACCAAGCCATTTTAATAAGTACTTTAAAATACATAGACATGATATTCAGATGTAAAGCATTTGCTTCAATATTTTACAATAGTTCAAATATATAGTGTTAGATATTTGTGTTCATCCCGTTTACACTACTATATAATAATATATAATTGCTTTTAATTGCTGCTAGATGGTGCATAATTACGAACCTAATTCCAACCCTAAACGGAGCTGTAAGAATTCAAATATACATGGTTAGATATTTGTGTTCATACAGTTTACACTATCTATATAATTGCTTTTAATGAGCTGCTCCATGGTGCATAATTACGAGCCTCATTCCAACCCTAAACATAGCTGTCAGATAAAATTTGAAATCGCAATCGGTGAGGGTTCTACTGCACTGGCCAGGATGAAGGCTAGTTACATTTTGGTTCACGCCTATTTCCTCCATTTTGCTCGCGCTATTAATGTGATTGCATGTGTAATTTTGTCGAGGGTTAGTTTATAGAGTGAGTGAATAGGGTTTCAGATTCCCAGCGCATAGAAGATCCGGCCCTGCGCTCAATGCAGAACGAGGGGCCTACTCAATCACCCCAAAGCAACACCAGCAGCTGTCCCGTCAACACAAGGATGCTTTTATTACTTTTTCGCCTGGCCATTCTTTTGGTCTGTTAAGGAATGTAATTTTATAATCTGTTTATTAAATGCGATAACTTGTTGTCAGCAGAGAACCTTTTGGAAAAGTCACCTTACATTTCTTCTACACGACTCTACTATCGATCATGTGGTCTCCTCACATTGTAATTGTAATGGATGATAAACTTAGAATTATGAAAAACAAACACCATTCAAAAATGCTTTTATTACTCTTTCGCCTCGCCATTCTTCCATTCTTTTGGTCTGTTAGGCAATGTAATTTTATGATCTGTTTATTAAAAGCTATAACTTCTTGTTAGCAAAGCACCTTTGGAAGTGTCACCTCACATTTATTTTACACTACTCTACTATCGATCATGTGGTCTCCTCACATTGTAATGGATGATAATGACTTGGTGTGCATACCCTCTTTATTTGTTACCTAATAGATTTGCAAATATATTTTAGAAATAATTATGAATAAATTAAATCATTCATCAATAAATAATACAAGAAATAATCAAAACCCTTGAGGTAGGGTATTATTATATATTAATCTTAGGGAATGATAACACTCTTCAAGCAGTTTTTGATACATTTACATATTCTTCACTTTGTTTCATTACATTGCTTACAATTTTTTATATAACTCTCTCTATCTCCTAGAAACCTTATAAGAGACTTATTTATTACATCTAACTACCATAGTGGATCTTTATTAATATAATGGACCTAGTCCACCTTACATTGAATGACCACATTATCATATATTAAATGACTTCCACTAACCCCATATTACCTTAGGTATACTACATTCCATCTTCATATTGATATTCTTTGCAGAAATTTGCAATCTATTAACCAACTAAACATTGATAAAATTATGCATGCAGTGAGGATTAATAAAAACAATAATCTTCTCCTTAAGAATACAACCCTTTCTCCCTTTAACATGAGATCATTTATCTAAAAGAAAATTTTCAAGTGCTTCATCAGAAAGTGTCATCAGTTGGCTATGTCTATGTGAGTTCCACCAAATCTCTTTTAAATGAGACCATACCCAATGTTTCCAATTCTCTTGGGCAAATGACTTCAAGTTTTTTATGAATTCTTCAATATTAGGGCCATCATCTTTTCGAGTAAAAAACATCTTTCTTGGGATAAATCTTCAACAAAAACTAAGGTTAAAAACAACTTACTCTAAAAAATCATGGCTTTTTCAAAAAACCCTAAAACATTATTGAATTTAAAATGCTAATAACTTTACTTCCCGACTCCGTTTCCGTAGAGGAATCCAAATATCCATTTTTTCCCCAAATTCTGCTCATAAATTTTTAGATCTGAGCCTGAAGTGCATTGTCCTATTTTTTCCTAGAAAAATATGCAAAAAGAGTAAAAAAATTCTCCCCTTCCTTGGCCAAGGAAAGTGCTCTGATACCACGCGTTAAGTACCTAAATAGATCTAAAGATAAATATCAAAATAACTAAGAATCTCAACAAGAATAATCCAAACCATTCACCAATTATTGAACAAAAGAAATAGTCAAAACCCTTGAGGTAGGGTAACACCATATATTATTCCTTAAGGAAAGAATGCACTCCTCAAACAATACTTACTTGTTACAATGACAATATTCTTCACTATATTTCATTACATTTCTTACACTTATATATATATATATATATATATATATATATATATATATATCCTAAGAACCTTCTAGAGAGTCTTCTCACATTTATTACATCTATCTACCATAGTGGACATTTATTAATATAATGGACCTAGTCCACCTTACATTGAATGAAGACATTATCATATATTAAATGACTTCCACTAACCCCATATTACCTCCCTAGTTACCCCATATTACCTCCCTAGGTATACTACATTATTTCACAAACATGTACATACACATCTCTCACAAAGGAGGAGGGGAAGACCAACCAAGAAAGAATGCTCATCTGCACTGTAACAACTATGTAATTATCACGAATGATAAATATTAATTTAATGAATTATTAAAATATATCAATGAGTCTTTATTATTTTATTATTAAAAGGTGGGTGAAGTAATTAATGGGAGGATAAGGTTGTTGGGAATTAATGGAGGGATAAGGTGGTTAAGAATTAATGAGGGGGATTTGAGAGAGGAGGATAAGGAAGAAGGAGAGGACTTGAAATGGGATCATTATTTATGTTTGGGGATTGTTGAATTGCAAAGGAAGAAATTGGAGGAGTGGTTTTGGGGAGCTCTTAGAGGGCACTCGTATTACTGGGAATTTTGGGCTCGAGGGCCATAAAACCGCAAGGATTCTTGGATCTAGGGAGCCGGAGAGGTTGTTCTTAGCTAGCTGGGAGGTTAATATTTAGTCTCGGCAAGAACAAGGGCAAAAACAAAAACAAAATCAGACATAAAAGGGACTAGATAAACCAACATGTGGGTGGAGGTATGTATTATGTTGTTGTTATCATTATTATGTTTTTGTTGTTGTTGTTTATCATTATTCTGTTGTTGTTGTTTATTCCCGGTTTATTCCAAGTATAAAAAAGTCATTAAAAGAAATCCTAAACTGAAATTTATAAAATATTTATTTAGTTTGAGTCCTGAAAATAACCAGGCTTTATCAGAGCTAGGTTTCAAAATTAAAACCTAAGGCTTACCCATCCTCATAATTGAAAGATTATGCTATCTGTTCTAAAAAAAAAACATATGCAACTCTGAACTTGTTCATGTGTATAAGTGAAATCCTTGAAATGAGATATATAAACAAAAATAATTAGACATATATA
>ML788841.1:62608-166970 GCA_009831015.1 Picea engelmannii
TATTAGGCTTGAATCCTAATCCCCAAATCATCCACATATGCCATCGAAGTCAACCAAATATACAACCGCTATAGCACCACTTTTCCATATCTTTAGTTGTGAAAAGGCAGCCTTTGTATCATAAGGAAAAAGTAGCCCAAGCACAACATTGATTTGTGTGTTAAAAAATCCATCCCCTAAACCTCAAAATGTGGCCATGCCTAGTAGATTGATTAAGTCTACTGCTCCACTTCCAAAGCTATGATTCAACCACAGTCAAAAAAGCACAATTCCTTGAAAAATGATACCACCATACGTAATGAGGGTGATGGACAACAAACCATTCATTAAGCATCCACCCAATAACGAGAAAATTGCATCAGCAGCTCCAAAAACAACCATAGCACCTCCAACCCCTGATACACCAATTGCAAGGCTGAAAACATATTTTGTGAACTATGCCAAATGCTTGTTCAAGGCCTTACACAGATCACACAATCCCAATGCCAAATCCATCAAGGGAGGATCCCACAAGGGCGATCTATTTGTAATTCAAATTCATTATCGAAAACAGATCAAATATCACCTAAGTGTCTGAAGCGCTCGAGTCAAGTCCAAGTATCAAGCACTCGAGAGTCCACGGGTAGGGAAGATTATGCACCCGAGTCCAAGCAACAATGTCGAGGCAAGTATCGAGCTCTTTCCACAAGTCGAGGGAGAAACCATGACCAAGGCAGAAACCAACACCACGACCAAGCTACAAACCACAACCAAGGGATAAACCAACACTGAGCTGAGAGGAGCCCACAAGGGGCGGTTTTCTTTGCACTACCCTTCACACAAAGGAGGAGGTCCCACGAGAAATCCAACGACCAAGGGAGATACCACGAGAAACCACAAGCAAACAACCTCTAAGAAAACAACCGAAACCAAGCGCCAAGTCCATGAGCTATCGAGCCAAGCACCTAAACTCAACACTAAAGACAGTGTCTAAGTCACCAAGCATAGGTCACATGTAAGAAGCCCATGAGGAGAGGCGTTATGCGAGGGGTGTAGGGTTTTGGGTAATGAGAGATGGGGGGGCACATGGGCTTCATGCGAGGACCCAAAATGTCCGACTTTGATTTTTTTTAATTTAAATTATTTAATTTATTTATTTTTATTTTAATTATTTATTTCTTTTTTATTTATTTCTTTTAAACTTTAATTATTTTAAACATTCTTTAAAAAAAATGTTTTAATTTAGTTTAAATTTTTAATTATTTCAAAATTTTGATTATTAAAAAAAAACAAAAAAATTCAAACTATTGATATTAAAACTAAAAATGATTAAAATAAAACTAAAGTGATTAATTAATTTGAATGATTAATTAATTAAGTGATTAATTAATGTTAATATGTACTTAATTATGATACTAATAATAATATTAATTTTATGGATTAGATTAAATGTGTTGATTAAGACTATGGAAACTTAGGTTAAAGTTTTGTCTAGGTTCTAGGGTTATAATAATTAAACAACATTGTATTTAAAACACTTTAATTATTTTTCAAATCTCTAAAGACTTAAGGAGGTAAGTGACACTTATTGGCAGGTACCTCGTAGTGGGCAAGGCAAGGGAGTTAGCAACTTATCTGAACAAAGTTACCAAGCTTAAAGGCTTTCGACCCAAATCTTTAGCCACTTACCCTAAAGAGAGTAATGTCTGTTTACAGACAAGTAAAAAAAAAACTTACGCCTAACCCTATGTTTACAAGTATAAGTTGAGTGATTGTGAACTACCTTAGACTCTTCCCTGACAAGAATTTGGTTTGATGCAGATTCAATTATTCAAGATGGTTAGGACTCGAGGAAATCGAGGCCAAGGGGCATCGTCGCAAGGATGACCAACACCGCCACCATCGCCTGAATTAGCTCTCATTTTGCAGTCTTTGGAGGCTATTAATGAGACTTTAAAGGGTAGTCAATGAGAAGATATCGAAGTGGAACCCCCAGCATATGGAGTGGGTAACCCTGAAGCGTCGAGGGACTCAAAGGGAGGGCCTCCACCCGAGGACATCACTAGAGAACTACAGAAGATCAAAATCCCAGAGTTTACCAGGAGTCATGCGAGTGAGCGTGCAGAGGCATGGTTGGAAGGAATGACACGATGTTTCTCCTTAAGAGACTATGCTTTCACATCAAAGGCAAAAATATCAATCTTTTAGTTGAAGTATAGTGCCTTGAACTGGTGGGGTAACCTAGAGAGGTAGTTGCACCTTACCCCAGACACTGTCTCATGAGAACTTTTTGAGGAAAGGTTTCGAAGGAAATATTTGTTGGCTTACTACAAGGAACAATAGGTGGAAGCATTTCATGCTCTAGTTCAGGGAAACAAGACCGTGGAAAAGTACGAAATTAGGTTCATGGAGTTCGTAAAATATGTATCGTACATGGATACTGATCAACGACATGCATAATGTTTTTTCTATGGGTTAAACCCTAAGATAAGGGCCATGGTACAGATCTGGAAACCATCGTCAGTAGAGAAAGAAGTTGAAAATGCACGTTATGCAAAGGAGCATATGAGCTTAAACGGAGGTATGAGATCGACCTTTCCACAACATCCTGGATTCGTGGGGAAGGCCCCTAGGACCTTCTCCAAGGGAGGGAGCTCTAGGCCACCTCCTATGGTAATAAAGTCACACCTAAGGCAGTTGCTACAAGTATTTCAATGGCAACAAGTGCAACATCCCACTCATCACCAATGACGCAGGAAATTCCACGACCTTCTCAGGGAGCAACAAGTAGGGGCAGGGGCTCCAAGGGAAGGAACTCATTTCATAGACCGTCACAGGGAAGTGCGCAGGTTCCACCTCGTGTTACGTGTTGGGGGTGTGGAGAACCCCATTATCAGCGTGACTTCCCAGAGTTGCAAGCACGATTTGTGCATAGAGAAGGAAAGGCCCCGATGGGAAGAGCAAGTAGTAGCCACCAGACTTATGCAACAATTAATAATCACCAGGCAGAACATCAATCCATGGTGGTGGAGTCGTCAGGTATGCTAAATTATGTCAATGTTAAAATTTTATTTGATTCTGGTGCTACAGATAGTTTCATTTCACCATCTTCATTAGAAAAGCATGGGTTAGAAGCCTATGAGCATGATAACTTTAAACAAGTTGAGATGGCTTCGGGGGGAAAACAAGTGGTAGGACCTAGCGTTGATAATTTTCTAATAGACCTGAGAGTGTGTACTACTAGGATGAAGGTATACGTCACTATTCTGGGGACGTATGACCTAATCATTGGAATGGATTGGTCAGAAGCCCATCGAGATATGGTAGATTGTTTCACAAAAAGGGTGCTTTGTGTTGATGATGAAGGGAGGCCAGTAGATATCCATAGTGTACAGAGGAAGGTGTCTCTATGCTTTATCTCGACCATGAAGGTTAAACGTTGCAGGAGGAAAGGGTGTTGACTATATGTAGTGAAAGCATTCAATGAAAGGAAAGGACCCTCCTTGGATCAATAACCAGTATTGTCAGAGTTTAAGGATGTTTTTCCAAAAGAGTTTCCAGGGTTACCTCCTGAGAGGGAGCTTGATTTTACCATTGAGCTAAAACCTGGTGCAGAGCCAATTTCCAAGACTTCATATAGGATGACAGCACCAGAACTTTGTGAGTTGCAGATGCAGTTGAAAGAACTACTCGACTTAAGGATAATAAGGCTACTCGACTTAGGGATAATAAGGCCTAGTGTCTCACCTTGGGGTGCATCAGTAATTTTTGTGAAGAAGAAGGATGGTTCTTTATGAATGTGTATAGATTACAGGGACTTGAATCGTGCTACAATGAAAAATAGGTACCCAATGCCACAGATAGATGATCTCTTTGATCAGATGAAAGGAGTAGCGGTGTTCTCAAAAATTGATTTGCGATCAGAGTATCACCAGTTAAGAATTAAGGAAGGAGATATTCCTAAAACTCCATTTCGAACTCAGTTTGGGCATTACGAGTTCGTTGTAGTACCTTTCGGTTTGACCAATGCACCAACACTATTCATGAGCCTCATGAATGGTGTATTCTGGAAGTACTTAGATGGTTTTGTACACGTCTTTCTAGATGATATCCTCATCTATTCCAAGAACGAAAGAGAACATGAGGAACACTTGGGAGTAGTGTTGTCCTGCCTTAGAGAGAACAAATTGTATGGAAAGTTGTTGAAGTGTTCTTTCTTCCAGAAAGAAATTCACTATTTAGGTCATATCATTTTTGGTGAAGGAATCTTTGAGGACCTAAAAAAGGTAAAGGCCATTATGGAATGGCCAATGTCGAAAAATGCTCATGAGGTAAGAATCTTCATGGGGCTAGCAGGTTATTATCGAAGATTTGTGAAAGGGTTCTCTAAAATAGCGAAACCCATCACCACTTTGCAGCACAAGGAGGTCAGGTATGAATGGAAAGAATAATGTGATAGCGCATTCATCAAGACTAATAGGTTACTAACTAGTGCACCAATTATACAAGTGTCAGATATTGAAAAAGACTTCACAATCTGCATGGATTCTTCAAAGCAAGGGTTGGGGGCCATGCTAATGCAGGATGGGGGAGTGATAGCATATGCGTCGAGGAAGTTGAAGCAACATGAGGATCTTTACGCTACTCATTATTTGGAGTTGGGAGCTGTAATGCTAGCTCTGAAACTTTGGAGGCACTATCTAGTGGGGCAGAATTTTGAGCTTAAAATGGACCATGAAAATCTAAAACATCTCTTCACTCAAAGGGATCTCAATGCCAGGTAGAGGTGATGGAGTGATTTTATCAGTGAGTACAATTTTGGAATTTCATTCATCAAGGGAAAGGAAAATGTGGTCGCAGATGCCTTGAGTAGGAGACCACATATCTTTTCCTTGGTACCCTTAAAAGTCAATCTTAGGGAGCAGGTGTTGGGGAAACTCCTTGGAGATAGTTGGTATTTAAAGGTTACTTCAACCCTCCATAGAGGGAGGCAATTAGATCCAAAGTATAAAGGATATAGCCTCGAATCATATGGACTATTAAGACATCAAGGAAGGATGTGCATCCCCAAAGGTGGGGATATTCGAAGATCATACTGAAGGAAGCCCATAGAGCACTTTATTGTGCACATATGGGTGTGAAGAAAATGTACACAAATATGTATAAGCTTTTATTTTGGGTAGGCATGAAGCACGATGTAGTCCATTTCATCGCCAAGTACCTAGAGTGTCAATAAGTGAAAGTCGACCACCACCACCCGACACGTCTCCTACAACCACACGATGTCCCTATGTCCAAGTGGGAAGTCATTTCTATGGATTTGTTTGTGGTGGGATTTTTGCTCACATTGCATAGACACATTGCCATTCTTGTGATAGTTGATAAGTTAACCAAGAGTCCTCATTTTATTCTGATTAGAGACACCTACGATGTCAATGATGTGGCATGTGTGTATTTAAGTGAGGTCATTTGTTTGCACGGGATACCCAAGAAGATCATTTCATATAGGGACTCTAGATTCACTTCTAGGTTTTGGACAAGTTTGCAGTCAGTGTTGGGGACTCAGTTGAACTTAAGCGCAACTTATCATCCTGAAACAGATGGGAAAACTGATAGATTAAATCAGGTTATGAAATACATTCTTAGGGTGTATGTTATGGATAATCAAACCATCGGGAGAAGTACCTACCTTTGGTAGAATTCGCCTACAATAACGGTTTTCATAGCTCCATCAGAATTCCACCCTACGAAGCTCTGTATGGAAGGCCATGCAGAACATAGTTGAGTTGGGAAAGGTTAGAAGACGGAGTGAAAGTTGGGCCATAATTGATTCAAGATATGGAGGAACATGTGATTCAGATTAGGAAGAGACTAAAGGAAGCACAGGATAGACAAAAAAGTTATGTTGATGCACATAGGACTGACCGAAGTTATAAAGTGTGAGATCAAGTTTTCATTCGTATCAGGCCTCATAAGAGTACCATTTGGTTTGGGAAGGGAACAAAGTTGTCACCTCGATTTATAGGACCGTTCAAAATCCAAGGGAGAATTGCACCCGTTTCCTATCGTCTCATACTACCACCCCGCTTGCATAAAACTCATAATGTTTTTCATGTATCTGTTCTACGTCATTATATTGTTGATGAATCTCATAAACTGAATTGGAATGAATTGCAAGTATCGAACGCGGGAACCCTCACGGTAGAATCGTTATTCATATTGGACCATAGGGTCAGACAACTCAGGAACCATCTGGTAGACAAAGTTAAGGTCTAGTGGGACAGATATATTTCAGAATCTGCTACTTGGGAGGATGCCGAGACATTACGACGAGATTATCCCTTACTTTTTTTATCACCTCGAGAATATGTTTCTCGAAGGTTGGGTGTATGTAATGCCACCTTTTGACTTAGACATCTAGGATTACCTGAATTCTAATCACCTTTATTTTCTATTCACTGTGAAACTATTAATGATACACTTGAACTTTTAAGACGTATGAACCTATGTGAATGACAATTCTATGAATATTTAACGTTATTTGAATGAACATGGATATTATGAAATCTATTACGTGAATGTCAATTCTATGAATGTTTAACGTTATTTGAATGATGATGGATATTATGCAATCTATTATGAGAGTGTCAATTCTATGAATGTTTAACGTTATTTGAATTATGGGGATATTATGCGATCTATTTCTAACTTGAAATTTTTGAAATTTAAGGTTGTTGGTATGTGGATACCGAATTGAGATTATGGTTGAATGCATTTACATGATCATAATGGATAGATATGTATGAGTTTGTGTTATAGACTAATCTACAGGTCAATGGGATATGAAATAGCCAAAGGATAATGATAATAAAGGTTGATGTCATGAACACTGACCAAGAAACCATATGGCATGAATATTTATATGTGAAATTTTGTTGGTTTGAATGCATTGTTATAATATATGGACCAATGCAGGTTTTTCAGGTGGTGAGACTGCCTAAAACTGAATATACGATGACAAAATTCTCAGCAACACAGTGCCATTGTATATTCCATGGTAGGGTGTGGACCCTAGTCCTATTAGGAGGGGTGGAGGCATTTCCCACCATGTATCCTTTGAAACCTGGAGTCATGGGAAGACGGTGTTAGCTCACACTCCCCTAGATGTGTGATGATGACTGTGAATTGCCTGTTGAGGAAGCTTGGTCAAGAGAGTAACACTTCCACTTACGGGTTCTATTTGGAGTTAGGTCAATATAGTTGACACTCCAAGATAGTCCAGCAGAGGAAGGATAGGGATGGAAGATGGAAGTAAGTTAGGGAGGAAGGATGAATAGAAATAATTGAGAGTGTATGGGGATTTTTCCTTATAGTGGAATTTACTGTTTTCCCTTTTTGAAAAGAGAATATGTAAATATGTATATTTATAATTGCTTAACTGAACTACAATTATCTAAATGAACGTTGTTGTGCTAAATTATTATAATTGAGAGATTTTGTGAACATTTTAAATAGTTTACTATCTTTTATGAAATGAATGGTCTTGTTGATTGGATTGGACGCATACAAGAATTACTATAGGTGTGATAATTAATGGCATTAGTACATGCGCGAGCCTTGTATGTGCTAGCTATGCATGCATTTCTTGCACATGTACACTAGTATGTATAAGTTTTTTGTTTTGCTTATTGATAATGTTGTTTATTTGATGTGGATGTATGAACCATGTGTCATTACCCTTGTATTGTAAATTACTCTAACTTCGGGATAAAGTTTCTTGAAGGGTGGGTGTATGTAACAACCCTATTTAACTATGTAATTATCATGAATGATAAATATTAATTTAATTAATTATTAAAATATATTAATGAGTCTTTATTATTTTATTATTAAAAGGTGGGTGAAGTAATTAATGGGGGGATAAGGTTTTTGGGAATCAATGGGGGGGATTTGAGAGAGGAGGATAAGTAAGAAGGGGAGGACTTGGAAGGGGATCATTGTTTATGTTTGGGGATTGTTGAATTGCAAAGGAGGAAATTGGAGGAGTGGTTTTAGGGAGCTCTCACAGGGCACTGGTGTTGCTGGGAATTTTGGGCTCGGGGGCCAGGAAACCGCAAGGATTCTTCAATCTAGGGAGCCAGAGAGACTGTTCCTAGTTGGATGGGAGGTTAATATTCATTCTGGGCAAGAACAAGGGCAAGAACAAGAACATAATCAGGTAGAAAATGAACAAGATAAACAAACCTACAAGTGGAGGTATGTATTATGTTGTTTTTATCATTATTCTACTTCTACTGTTGTTGTTTATCATTATTCTGTTATTATTGTTTATCATTATTCTGTTATTATTGTTTATCATTGTTCTGCTGCTATTGTTTATCATTATTTTGTTGTTGTTTATCATTATTCTGATTGTTTATCATTATTTTGTTGCTATTGTTTATTCCTGGTTTATTCCAAGTATAAGAAAGTCCTTAAAAGAAATCCTAAATTGAAATTTAGAAAACCTTTATTTAGTTTGAATCCTGAAAATAACCAGGCTCTACATGCACCCAATCAATCATTATGTTACTAGGAGACACCAATTCCTTATGGCTAAGCCCATTGACATAAGGATAATGGTTATTTGAAAGAATAATAGTTTCACCTATAATAACTAGAAACTTGTAAAGGATAAATTATTGATCAGTAAAGAGTGGATATCCAATGGAAGGAAAATATTATAAAACGAACTGCGTTTGATGAGTGTTTGATCATTTGTCAAACAACATGGACATTGTGGAGAGGGGAAGCCCCAAAAGGTGGAACAATGACTACACCCCTCTCAATTTTAAGATGTTTACCTTACCAAATAAAATACAAAACATAAAGAAAAACATAGGTGTTTAACAACATATTTCTAGATAAATTCAAGATTGAACAAAAATTGATTCTTTTCCAAGAGAGTTTAAGAATTATGGAGGTCAAACTACTTCATTAAGGAAAAAAATAAACTAATATTCAATTATATTAGACATAAAAAAGAAAGCAACAAAATCTAAAATATGATGTCTTAAAGGAGACAAAAACATGAAATCTAAAAAAATCCAATAACAAGATTTCAAACAATGTAATTGAAAATAACAAAACTATTGAAAGAAACCAAATCTCTATAATGAAGAAAAGAAAAATAAATACTTTGAAACTATGCTAAAATAAAAATAAAAAAGTGAATAATGTAATATGTAGTTACTACATATTACATGTAATAATTGTAGTTACTACATATTACATGTAATATGTCATAACTCACTTCTATAAGTACATTCTTAACATGATTTCAAAAGAATTAAACAAAAGTTTAATGAAACCAATATCAAGAAGAGATATTTTTTTTTAACCATGGGAACAGCAACCTCCCAAGAGTATATCCAACAGCCCGCAAGCCAGATATACCAGAAACTTGTGACTCAGCAGGGGTTGAGACGTCCCGAGGCCCACTGGGGTGGATTCCACCATGAACCTCTATCCCAGGGGTCGTCTACCCTTCCAGCCTTGTCACAACGGGCTAATATGAGCATCCCTACCCCCCGCCGGTTTTGAACTTGTGACCTCCCCGGAGATAACACATGTTCTTAACCATTGGGCCCACTCAGGTGCTCAAAAGGTGCGTGGGCTTGGCCCGGAAATGGTTAAACTCTCACGGCGAGCCACGCCCTCGCTCGGGATCGAGCACAGGACCTGTCCGTCTTAACGAGAGCGACCTTACCACTACGCCGCCTCCACTGACCTTAAAGGTGAGTGGGCTTGGCCCAGAAACGGTTAAACTCTCACAGCGAGCCACGCCCTCGCTCGGGATCGAGCACAGGACCTGTCCGTCTTAACGAGAGCGACCTTACCACTACGCTACCTCCACTGACCTTAAAAGGTGGTGAGCTTGGCTCGGAACGGTTAATCAGGCAGCGAGCAACGACCATGTTCGGGTTCGAGCCCGAGACTTGACCGTCGTTACATGACCGACCTTACCACTACGCCGCACCCACGACCTTGAAGGTGGTGAGCTTGGCTCGGAACGGTTAATCAGGCAGCGAGCAGCGACCATGTTCAGGTTCGAGCCCGAGACCTGNACCGACCTTACCACTACGCCGCACCCACGACCTTAAAAGGTGGTGAGCTTGGCTCGGAACGGTTAATCAGGCAGCGAGCAGCGACCATGTTCGGGTTCGAGCCTGAGACCTGACCGTCGTTACATGACCGACCTTACCACTACGCCGCACCCACGAAGAGATATTACATGTAATATGTAATATGTAAGAAGAAATATTATTCTGCGTTGGTTACAACAAAATAGACCAAGTTAGAATATGGATAGGGATTGCATTTAATATTCAGTTTCTTGTGTGATTGTATAAATTCATGTAAGCCCGTAGAAACAAAAATTATTGAGTGTGAGTGAGTTGATGTAATCTCCATGATCTGAATAATAAGACAATTGATGCCTATGCTTGGTGGACGTAGCCCAATGTTTGCGTGAACCACATGAAATCTCTGTGTTGTGTGTGATTGTTAATTATTACATGTGAATTGTGTTTTCTGCATTGACAATTCTAACAAGTGGTATCAGAGCTGGTTGGAAGAGTGTCAAATTCTCAGAGGAGCCAGAAGCAAAATCTGTGTGAGAGTGCATCGATTTATACATCACCACAGGTCCCTCCTCTGAAAGTATGTGGCGACATACTAGTCAGCCTTACATACATTTACAATTTCTGGAATTTTCGCGGTTGAATATGAGGAACAATGCGTAGATATTTCACGATTTTCGCACTCCAAGTGTTTCATGAGGTGCGGACTCGCCGCAGTGGAAGTGTAAGGTGAGTACAGCGACTCCCTTTAGTAAATCAAAAGTTACGACTCCCTTAAATTAAAAAGACACTACGACTCGTTCATAAAATAATTCACATGATTTTTTAGTTTGAAATATAAAGCATGGTCATGGTGCGAATTTAAGGTATGAAGGAATAATCGTGGATGACTTAAAGTAAAAAGGGTAAAAAGGGTTTTAAGTATGACATCATAAGGCATACTTAAATAATAATTTAACTATTATTTTAAAGATTTGGAGTTTCTTGGTGGACTTAATAAAAGGTTTTTTATTAAGATATAAAAATATTTTTATATATTTTAAAAAAAATATTTTTCACCATTAATTTTTTGGGTTCAACCTTTTGAGTATAAGGTTATATTATTTTATAAGGGCCTTGGATTTTATAAGCAGTGGATATTGGGAGATGTTTTGTGCTAATGGCTAAGATGCAGAGTTCGAAGTTTGAAATTGAAAAGTTCAGCAATAAAACCAACTTTGAGCTCTGGAAGCTCAACATGCACGATCTACTCATGCAACAAGGCGTGGTGAAGGCGCTTTTGGGAAAATCAAAGCAACCCGCGACCATAATAGATGATGACTAGGATGATATGGATGCGAGAGAACTGAGTGCCATACACTTGTGTTTGGCCAACGATGTTCTGTTCAATATTGTCTCGGAGAAGATAGTAGCTGGTTTGTGGACGAAGTTGGAAAGTTTATATATGACAAATTCCTTGACGAGCAAAATCTACTTGAAGAGACAACTATACATTTTGTGGATGAAAGAAAGTACAAAATGTATTTTCCATTTAAATACCTTTAATACCCTTATAGTTCAATTGACTAGTATGGAAGTTAAATTTGAAGATGAAGATAAGGCTATTACACTATTGTGTTTGTTTCCTGAGTCTTGGGATAATCTAGTCACCTCTATTAGCTTTAGCTCAACAAAAGTTTTAGATTATGACTCAGTTGTGGGAGCTTTGTTGGCTGAGGAGATGAGGAGAACATCTAGTAAAGAAACCTCAACTTCAAAGGCAATGTTGATCAAAGGTCGAACCACAGAGAAGAATGAGAGAAGTTCCTTTCGATATAAGTCAAGACACAAAAAGGTTAAAGAAAAATGATGGTACTGTGGAAAAACATGACATCTCAAGAAAGATTGTCGTAAGAGAAAGGAATCTGAGGAAAACTATACAAAGGAAGCAAATTTCGCTGTAATAAATTCAGGTATGACTGATCAAGTTTTATCCATTTCTAGTAATTTACAATAACAAGAAGAATGGAAGTTAGATTCAGGTGACTCCCACCACATATGCTCACATAGAAATTGGTTCATTTCTTACCAATCTATTGATGAGGGTGTAGTGTTTATGGGTAATGGTATTCCCTGTAAAATTGTTGGGGTTGGAAGTATTAGAATCAGGATGTTCGATGGTAATGTTAGGGAATTAACGGATGCTAGATATGTACCTGAGCTTAAATCAAGTTGGATTTCATTGGGAGTGTTGGATTCTTGTGGATATAAGTATACAGGTCAAGGTGGAGCAATCACATTATTGAAAGGTAATTTAGTAGTGATGAAGGAAACAAAGTTTGATAACCTTTATAAGCTGGAAGGGAGTACTAAAGTAGCATCTGAAGTGACAAATGTATCTTCTTGTTTATGGAAGAAGCATCCAGTTCATAAGACCAAGAAAGAATTACAGGTACTGGTAAGCGGTAAATCATTTTCAGACTTAAAATCTTTGTTTCTGAATTCCTGCTTGTTTTATATCTCTGCAAGTTATGATGGTGGTATAAGGGATGTTGTGTGTGGGATCCTACATCTCACAAAGTTATCATTGACAGAGATATAGTATGTATGGAAAAACCAAAAGGATTGATTCAAGGTCGCAACGATAAATTTGTTTTCATGCTAGGTAATTCATTGTATCGCCTATTGGTACCTAGGAAAATATACAAGATGTTTGAATCCTTCATAGTGAGTCAGAATTTTTCAAAGGGTAGGAAAGACTATATGGTTTATAGTACATTCATAGTCTTGATGTTCTTTACTGCTGATATGCTCGATGCAAACCGAAGCATGGATAAAATCAGTAAGAAAATGACTCAGGTGGACAAGACAATTCAGATGAGGGATCAAGGAGTAGCAAAACAAATTAAGGGCATGGAAGTAAACATAGATGGTAATGGTAAGTTGTGGTTGGAGTTCAGTATGAACATTGTAAAACCAATTTTTATCCCTCTTTCTTTCAATTATAAGTTTTCTTCAAGTATAGGGCCTGTTTATAAAGAAGAAAAGGTTATGTCTCGTGTAAGTTTAGTAGGAGGTCTATTGTATGTGATGAAATGGTTAAGATCAGATGTTTCACATGCTAATGATGTTGTCAGATATGTGACAGATTCAAGTGTTGCAGTGAAATGGGTGCTTCAACGTTTGAGAAGCACAAATGTCACCTATAATGGTTACACTGAGATGGTCTGTGATAATTGTAATGTATCTTTTACAGGTGTTTTTGATAGAAGGATATCTATCACTAAATATGTTTCACAACACAGTTGTGGATGACATGTTGGAGGTGGAGTGACCCCTCGGGAAATCCAAACTCGTGCAAGTCACACAGGCGATATCATGAAACCAATTTTATTAGAGAAGTTGTAGTGGTGCTTGGCTTATCTTGGCTTGCATAAAAGGTGATAAACAAAAGGAAGGAGCAAGGTATCAGGTTAATTGTTGTCAAGGTGGAGATTGTTGGGATTTGGTGACAACAAATTCCTTCAAGGATGGATCTGGATCCTATTATTATGCATTGGTTACAACTAAATAGACCAAGTTAAAATATGGATAGGGATTGCATTTAATATTCATTTTCTTGTGTGAATGTATAAATTCATGTAAGCCCATAGAGGCAAAAACGATTGAGTGTGAATGAGCTGATGTAATCTCCATGATCTGAATAATAAGACAACTGATGGCTATGCTTGGTGGACGTAGCCCAACGTTTGGGTGAACCACATGAAATCCCAGTGTTTATAATATGTGTGTGATTGTTAATTATTACATGTAAATTGTGTTCTCTGCATTGACAATTCTAACGATTACTACATATCACATGTAATAATATATAGTTACTACATATTATTATGTAAAAATAGTACATATTACATGTAATATGTAGTAATAGTACATATTATATTACTAAATATTACATGTAATATGTAGTAATACTACATATTACATGTAATATGTAGTGTCTCGCTGTTATAAGTACATTCCTAACATGATTTCAAAAGAATTAAACAAAAGTTTAATGCAACCAATATCAAGAAGAGATGCATTTAACAATTTTCTCAATTAAGAAAGGTAAAATTTTCTCAATATTAAATGGAAAAGCCCCAAGGTAATGGATTCTTTATAGATTTGAGCACCCAGAATATGTAATCTTAAATATGCAATTTTCTAAATTTCTTACTGGATATTGGCAAAACTAGTCGAAAAAAATACCCGGAAAAAAAGTAAAAATGTAGAACATTTAGAGTATGTCATAGATTTGTACAAAAAAAAGTTCTAGTCATCTTGTGAGTATTCCTTTTCCTCATTCCCAAATAACATTTAGAAAAAAAAGCTTCACCAATTTTCATTTTTTCTAAAAGCGATTTGCCCAAATTCTATAGAATAAAATTATTTTAAGTTAAAATAGCCCAAATTTTATAGAAAAGATATAAAATCCTTAGAAATTTGAATATATTTACAAAAATATCACCAAACATTTTATAGTTTGCATATTAAGGACTAGTAAGATTAGCCAATATTTCTACATTCTAAGATAAATTTTCATCCTTAAAATTATCCCTACATTTTATGACATCATAACAAAAAAAATCATTACAAGATTAAAAATAGTGTTATAGAAAATTATTTCAAAGTAACAATCAAAGTTTGTGGAAGAAAAACAAATAAAAAATAATCTAATCCTTATGCAAGATGTAATTCAGTAAGTGAAGATGAAAAAACTGACTTATTAATAAAATAAAGGGACTTATTAATAAAATAAAAGGGAACCTCAATTTTGAAATTTGGTTTTGACAAAGATTAAGTGAATCAACTAAAGTACTTGAATTTATATAATTATGAATTTGAATAAACTTAGATAGGGTTAAATAGGGCTAATGAGCATCTTTCTTTCAACTATGGCTTAAGCAGAGGTATCAAAACCTAGTAACCTGGTATAGATGCGTTTACGGAGAAACGATAATGATAGCTACCCATATCCTCTTTTTAACTAGGTTGGTTTTGGGGGAGATAAGAATCAACAACAACCCACCATATGCATTATCCACAACATCAAATTTCTTCTCAGGGTTTCTTTTCTAAGTCAATTGAAATAGAAAAAGATCTCATTCAATTTTCATTTCTGATCCAATAATTAGAGTGGGGTAGAAATCATGATGGGATATTTATGTATAATATAAAATCGATCGAGATTTGGTTACTTCCTATATCATGATCTTACTGACACAAGGACCCTTTCTAATCTGTTGATAGGGTGATTTTTCACTATCATTTGCAATGTTCACTAATGAAGGTTTCTCAAACTTTTATAATCAATTTCCACGAGTGGATCATGATACAAGGTGCACTAGAGAAGGGACAAATAAAATAATATCAAAGCACACTAAAAATTTATAAAACAAAGTATTTTTAAAAAATTGCTATGGGGTGGGCACAAAACATACAACTTCTTTGGTTCATCTTGACCTAAGAGAACTGCATTAGGGGTTAACTTAAAAAAAACTGTTTTTTATTCAAAAAAATATTTACAAAAAATCATTGTGCTTACTAAAACTCTAAATGTGCCACTACATAACTTTACATGGAGCATAACATTATTTTTTTTTTTTTAATTTCTTATCAATGTGTTCCAAACCTATAATTGCATTACTACATAAAGATACGAAGCTCACTTCAGTAAGGTTAAAAAAATAATATATCGAAACAATTTCAATTTTTTTACTATACAAAGTGCTTCCAACACCTTCAAGCACAAGTGCCCTTTGTCCCTCTATGACTACTTTGTTTTCCATTTCGTCATTGGATTTTTCAACCTTGACCCCCTACCCACCCCCACATTCAAAATTAATATGTGATTTATGTGACAATCATTCCCTCACAATGAAAAAGAGGCCATGTAATTCCTTTTCTTCATCTTAACTTACATTTTCATGGTTTTTGTTTTCCAATTTAGTTTGTAAATTCTCCTTTTTCCATTTAAAAATAATTCCACTAGTGTGGTCGTTTGTATCTTTGCACATCGCATGGCATGGGAGTGCCTTTATAAGTTGCATTGCAGGATTAACGTATATTTGTGATGATAAATATCCGCATAATATGATTGCATTGTAATGTATGATGAAGTACACTATATAAAAGTGTATGTAAGAATAAAATGAGAACAATGAGAGAAGTTAGGGATGAGGATCTCATGGTATCACTTGAGAGATTTTGGGAGATAGTTATGGAGATGGTTGAACAAAAAGTCTAAACGGGTAATATTGTTATGGTTATCTCATGCTATATAAATGGACTTAATGTACATTCTAAAGTGATAGATACATGTGAGAGACAAGATAAATATAATGGAATGTTCAATGTAAATATTTTTTTTATTGTGCTATTATAATCCTAACATTTAGTATCAAAGCTATGGTATTCATGCTCCATGTCCCATGGTTGCAAAGACATTCCAATTCACAAGAATATTCAAATAGCTAGCACACTGGTAGTATGCTTCATTGAAAAGAACCATAAACTTGAAGTAAGCTACTATTGAAGGAAAAGGATTACATTTAGAGGAATTATTTTGTTGAAAATTGTTGTAATAGTTATTTGGTGCAAGAGATCATCTAAACAAAAAATATATTTCAAATATCTCTATAAGACCTATTGCAAATCTATGTTTGGACTTTGCAAAGACATGATTTCTTGGTATTACTCCAATTTGTTGCACATGCAGTAACTTGGGTAATCTAATAATGGTAATCTATAACATTCTAAGCACACCAATGATTTTAAAATTGTTGGTGTGTGTATTTTTTGCATTATTCAATGCTCTAATGGATGATATGGAGCACCATTATCACTGTAACACACCTGCTAAACTCCTTTTGTTTTGTTTGCAATGTATTGTTGTGTTTCCTTGATTAGGGACCTGCGTTAACCTAGGTTAGATGTCTAGAGCATCCTAGACAGAATTTTAAGGCATTTATGTTAGTTGGACACTAATTATTGAGTTGCAAGTCTATGTTTCAGAGGACCTAGATTGAGTGGAGCAACTTAGATAGATCTTAATTCAAATTTTGTAAATGGCATCAAAGGGAAAAGGGCTCTTGTTCAATGAGGATGGCCCGCCTAATTTTTGCACATAGTAAACTAAGAAAGGGAAAAGTGACTTGAAAATGTTTTCTAAAGTAAATTGGGGTAAAAAGCCCAAGGGGAATGAGTTGTAATTCATTTTTTACCCACTTTATGGCACTTGTGTTTCTTCCCATAATCCTAATTTCGTCCCATGTGTGACTTGGTAGGGAAATGTGATAGCCAAGATACATTCTTGGGGGTGTCCATTATCCTTGAGAGATTAGAAAAGTGATTTCGACTTTAGGTGAGGGGGTTGGTTGTTGTTCAATTATGAAGGAATTTCTACCTAGAGCTAGAGAACTATTCTCTACCTAGCAATGGATTTTTTTTGGACTTTGGGATGTCGCTACTAAATATGATGCCTAACCATTTGGGTGTTCATCACAGATTGGATTGGTATTAAGATCCTTGGGTCAATCTATGAGTTGAGTGAGCCACCTTTTGAGTGCTCTATGTTCCTATCCTATACCTAATTGAGCTTAAGCTCTACTTAGGGGGAAACACCTCATTGATCTTAAGCCCTACTTAGGGGGCAACACTTGATTTAAGTGGTTGTATTGGTTGGGTGGAAAAATTGACCCTTGGGTGTGATCTCCCCATGGTCAAGAGCCTTCTTATATGGTATTCATTGAGACTAGTGGTTGGTCTATGGTGAGGTGAAGGATTATAGGTAACTATTGTATTTCTATTGTTTTACTGCTTGAGGCACTATCCTGTCATTAACTATAATTGTTTGGTTATTTATCTCTCTAGGATTTGTGAGTCATATTGATATACTTTTGTTCTAAATTGTTTAGATTGTGATTGAGTTAACCACTTGAAAAATCTATATGCATGTGATAGCCAGTAATGCCCTGATGTGAAGAGGTTATTATGTGATGATATCAAAGTCAAAAATATTCATAAGTTATACTTCTAAGAAATTGAAATTTAGAAAATCCAACTACAAGAATCATTTAAAAAGATAATCCATTAAAATATAATTTGTATGATAAAAAATTATAATTTATCTAACTATTATAGCTATTAAATAGAAGCATCAAATCTCACTACTTTAATAGATATAGTGAAGGATTAATAATAGTTCTCCCTTAGTTAATTATTTCATCAAAGACAAACTAGCTGGTCGTTCATTTCAACGTGCTTTGTTACCCTACCCCTACCTAATCACTTAAACATTATATAAATTCCTTCCGTAAAAACCTACTGCAATAAGTAACTGGAATCGAATGAAACCAAAGCAACTCTCCCTGTTCCTACCCTAAACCCTAAATCTGCCCTGTCTTTTGGTGGAAAAAAATATGTGCAGTTAAAAAATCATTTACTTGTAAGAAAGAGAAGAAAAAAAAAATGGTTTATAATTTCGAATTTAATAATGAAAAGAAAAATAAAAATAAAAATAAATAAACATATAATAATAATAACAACAACACACCACTACACTGTAAGAAAATATATAATTCATAGAATGGTAATATACTGTGCACGAGAAACATCGGTCTACATATTTTGCATGCATATCGAAAAAAACACCTTTGTTCTCTCAAACGACGGGAATTCTGGTGCTATGCATACGTGGTAGATCGGCCTTTCATAGGTTTGAATAACTGTTGCATAGTGCTGTGCTTCATCTCCTTCACTGGGAAGTGTGGTGTTAATTGTTTTTTAAATATTTTAATTTTTTTTTAAATTTAAAAATTATTATAGAAATTACATAAGTAATTGTGTAAAATTGTAATTTTACATTTTTTAAATAGTATTTTTGAATGCATAAATTTATAAATTTATTCAATATTTTTAAAAAATTTCAAAATATTAGTGAATATGTAATTTTAATTATAATTAAAATCTACAATTTTAATTATTTTTCTAAATTTCTAATCAAAATTTAAATCAAAATCATTTAAATAATGTATAAAAAAAAAAAAAACTTTGAACATTTAAATTACATATTTAATTACAGCTTTAATTGATTATAGTATGTCATGAGATCTATTAAATTGTAATGCATTTTGTAGATTTATGAATTTGGTTATATATATTGTTTTGTTGTTTAATTTGTTAAATAAATAATTACATATTATTTATGATTTGTTATATATATATATATATATATATATATATATATATATATATATATATATATATGGTTAAGAATATGTGCTTTTTCTTAAAGAGTCACAAGTTCGAATCCAAACTTTATAAGTCAATGACTTTAAAAATAGATTATTATTATTATTATTATTATAATCTATGATTTGTTATATATTATTAGGTTGATTCTAATAAACATAATATATGTTATTTGTTTGATTATATATTTTATTCATGATTTGTTGGTTTGATTTATGAATTTTCATATATATTTTGTTAAATTATGTTTTATGTATTTGAAAAAGTGGTAATCAAGTGGTTAGAAATGCATATGTATTTTTTTTCCAATTGCTTCTAGGTCCTCCAAACTATCAAACAACTTGCCAACTAATCTATCAAGTCATATGCAGGCATATGTGCTAAGAATATGCACACAATATGTGAGTATTAATAAAAAAAGGGTAGATTGTTTTATATAGCTATCAATATACACTTAGCAATAGATCATTCAATGTTTTATATGTTGGGATATATATTGTTTGAAACACCTTTAAATTGAATAGTATATATCTCATGATATAGAGAATTTAACCATTAAATGCTCTGGTGCTAGGTGCATATTGTTTGTTGTTTTACATTGCAAATTATGCAACACATTCTAGGTGAAGGAGGCATGATTTCAGGAGTGATTTAGTGATTTTGACCACCACAAGGACATCACCACATTCATAGTTTCCTGCAATGATCTGACATAAGTTAACTAAGTGTTCATTTTTTTCTATTTCATAAATTCCTTAAATTATAAAAATTATTTTATTTATCTTCAAAGCCTCCACCTTAGAAAAAATTGAACCCACCATTACAAAATGAAGAAATTCGCAACCCTAATCCCCAACCACTGGAAGAAAACATTGAAATTGACAATAGCCTTGAGTAATTGAGAAACCTAATATGAGATTTTAGAAATGCCAGAGAGATCTCACACCTCTCAGTGGCTACCTCACTAGAGACTATTGTATCTTCCAATATTGATGCCTGCCTGAGGCTAGTTATCTATTATTTTCAATTATAGGGCTAAGATGTTTGAATATTATAGGACATGTTGAAATAGAGACTGGGTGAGAGATCCACAAATTTAAAAACAAGATCTCGTGACCTTGTTTATTGACCTCAGAACTAGTTTACACCCTTCAATGAGAAAAAAATGTATTTTCATGGATTGATGCAAATACCAACCATTTATAGACCACTAAATGGATAGGTGGTTTATGTTTTTTGACAAACCTCTATGTAATAACAAGGAGATGCCATTATATTTCCTTAAAAAATTATAGGCCAAATTTATGTTTAGGTCACCAGTCAACAACTTTAAATGCGTGGAACGACCCATTGAGAGAGTGTCACCCTCCTAGGTAGAGGCCTAACCACCCTACCCAATATATTTCAATTTCAGATAACATTCGCTAGGCCAAACATCAATTTCCACCTTGACCTATTTCTCACTACAACATAGCACATTCATTGATTTATACCACCAGGAGAGATCTTCAAACAATGGTGGTGTTAGCGATATTTCTTGTCTTGGGATTAGGCGTACCCAGGTCTGCAAGTTGTAAGGGAAGCACCCAAGTATAGCACGAGAGAATCCCATTTTTTAGCAGCAAGTCAAGCGAGTGGGCAAAGTTTTTCCATCAGCGGCTGAGATCTATCCATAGAAGCGGATCGATGGCCATCGGGTTTTCGGGGCCGATCAGTTGCCCAGGGTTTAGCAAGGGGAAGCGCCATGGTTCAAAACAAATCTGGACCGTCTGATCCAACCGGGACAGATGGCAGCCCATCGGCGTATCGGGTATCGGAGTTTCGAGGAGTAGGCACCCCTCGTTTCTTACATTTTGAAACCCCAAACCCCGAATTTCCGATGGCGCCCAGAATCGGGCCCATGGTTTTGGAGCCTAGTCATCAAGAAGGAGGCCTAGGGGAGGGGCGTTTATGTTTTTCATTTGGCCACTTGGGCCCCGAAGTGTCGAGCTTAATCACAGAAGGAAGGCACGGTGATGTTCCAGATGTCGATTCAACGTGGGCTAAATCCCAGTACCTGATGGAGATTAATGAAGAAAAGAGAGGATGGCTCAAAACTCACAACACTCATTTATTACAGAGTATGGAGATCTCGGTCGAAAGTCTATCCGGGAAGGTCCCCTGTACCGGTTCTCTTCAAGAAGGTCACGCCGAGTCTTCAACTCGCCAGAGGAACCCGCACACGCCAATTCAACATTCAAAGGGCTCAGCTACCCCCTGGCATGAGCCATGCTGAATTAAAGAGGCATATGACAGGGGAAAAGAGGACAGATTTGATTGAGGAGACGTTACCCATTGAAAGTTCTGAGATGCCTCTACTAGGCGAAAGGAAGAGAAGAGTATATGTAGGCATTTTTGCCATTTTGTAATGATCGATGGTTGAGAAGAGCTCCCTACTGTAATGTTTTAACAGCTATTCTAGCTTTCAGCTTATGCATCTGTATATGAGATTTCTAGTTTTATGACAGACAGTTCTTCTTACTCCGTCTAATTTTCATCTCATGCTAAGAGGATTTGTGATTGACTAATTCATGCGAATTATTGCAGTTATGATATGATAAAAGATTTATTGTTGCATTGCTACATTCTTTGGCTTTTGCGTTTGAATGTAAGATGATATTGCATTTGGACGTCCTCTTCCTCAGTCTGTCAGAAACCTGTTGTTTATAACAGACCTCCTCTTTTCTCTTGTATAATTCTTCCGCCTGTTCACCCTTTACTACATCTCACTGTCTGAAATTTACGCAAGACCTCACTTGCTCATGCATACCTGGCCTGGTTTCAAAGTTGGAACGCTATTGTTTTGAGTTTCCCTCCATTCGATCACCCATCTACAAACAACTGTGACATAAAACTGATGGGCATCGGGCTCTGCTCCTGCTAGCAATCCAGGAGTGACTTTTGTCGCCAATATTTCTGGCGCCGTTGCCGGGGACGAAATTGAATATTTTCCCTGGGATTGACGACAATGATTAGCTAATTCTGAAGGTGCATCAGATATCAGAATTATCAAGATTGTTGTTGTGCACTTGGTGACTCCATTGTGACGACTCCGCTGGGGAGAACCTGCTCTATTAATTGTGGCTTTCAGAGGCAGACACATGCGGTCTGATCCATAGCTGCCCCTAGCTACACCTCAAACCGATCCAGAGGTGGTTCTCAGAAAAGGAAAGGCCCCTGAAGAAGAAGCTTCCACCGCCGAAATAGGTAATCCGCCATCTCCTTCTATAAGAACTCCATTTTCTCCTCCTCAGTTTCTTAAAAGACCTCCTTCATAAGTTTCCCGTTTCTTGAATTTTGGGAGTGTTCCTGCTAAGTTTTCCCCTCCTGGTTTGGGATTGGAGGGAGAAATCCTTGTCACTCCCCTCTCCTTTGAAGTTGTACCTTGGCGTAGACCCAGGACCACAGAAGATCTCCCCACTCCTGCACAAGGAGGAGCACCTGTTGACTTGAGCTCATTAGTCTTCTCCTTAAACCCACTCTTGTTTCCCACTCCTCTTCGAGACTCGTTTCCTGCAGCCCCTTCGCAAACTCCTTCTCCTCCAAGTTCTCCTCCACCTAGTATCCCCATGGCTGGTGTTAATCCCCCTATGACCAGGATGGAGGCTATTATAGCTGCTAGGTATTCTCCCCTTGTGTTACCTCAGCCCTTCAATGCCCTCCCAGCAGATGGTTACCTCAAGCAACTACCCAAGTTCACAGGTGAAGGGGACGTAACTGCAGATGAACACCTAGAAGCCTTTTACAGTTTCACAGATGATAATGTCATCATGCATGTAGACGTATGGATGAGGATTTTTGTCCATAGTCTCCAAGGAGAGGCTAGAAAATGGTTCAAGACCCTGCCTCCCGGATCTATTGATGGGATCGAAGCTTTAGATAGTACCTTTCTGAGACAGTGGGGAGATAAAAAAGATTTCATGTATTACATGACAGAGTTTGGGTCGTTGAAAAGAAAGGAAGGAGAGTCTATCTCCGACTTCTCCAAGAGATTTAATAAAATGTACAACAGAATCCCTGTTGAGATAAAACCCTCCGAAGCTTATGCAAAGATCACTTACTCCAGCGCTTTTGATCCTAATTTCTGCTTACTGCTAAGGGAGAGAAGAGCTGCTACGCTGGCCCACATGCAAGATGCGGCTGTGGAGGTAGAATCCAACATATCGGCCGTCAACCGACTTAGGAACACAGGTGATAGAAATACACCCTAGAACAAGCCTGAAGCTTCCTCATCCAGTTCCTCTCCCCTGCCCCATCAGACAGATGAGATAGCTAGAGCAATAAAATCACTTGTTGCCAAGATGGAGAGGTGGGAATTAGAGGGGAAGCCCATGTTCAGAAATCCCCAGAATACTGATAGTAGAGGTTTCAGACGACCCGCTAACAATATGCCTCAGGTTTTCCCGAGGGAACAAAGGGGAAAAGATAGAGAAGATCAAAGGGTTCAACCCCCCCTCCAAAACAACTTAGTTGATCATGAGGAAAGAGAGGAGATATACGAGTTTGGCCCTGAGATTCACTGTATTGAAGACACTCCCCCTTTTCCCCATTTGACGCAGTCTGCATATGAAGAATCCCTGATGAGCGCTCAGATTCATGAGTTGGGGAAAGAGCAAGGGGTCGGTCACACTTCTAACAGATATAATCTCAGGTCGAGAAGGAGAGAAGGAGACTTTGACAGCCTAGACCGGCCTCTCATAGCAGAAAAACCTACTAGATCTGCAGCAGTTGCTACTAAAGATAAAAGAGCTCAGAGCACTTTGCCAGAAGTCAAAGAACCCGTCACCGAGGTAAGGGAAGCCCCTAAGCCCATTCCATCCTTTAATTTTGAACATGAAATTCAAAATATCAGGATCCCCGTTCCCCTCTCAGAGCTAGTTAAAAACGAAGATTTTAAAAGATCCCTCTCCAAGCTGCTACAATCCGAATCCCCCCAGCCCCCCTCTGAATCAGTAAACCTTCAAGATGAGAAGCCAGCCGTCATCTTAGGCCCCATGGTAGAAGACAGAGATGACTCATCCCCCCCTTTCTACACATCCCTGAACATACATGATAAAGTGTTGCATAACTGCCTCATGGATTCAGGGGCTTCCCATAACCTTATGCCAAAAATAGTCATGGAAGAATTGGGATTGGAGGTGACAATAACTTATCATGATTTATATTCTTTCGATTCAAAGAGAGTGTAGTGTCTAGGAGTCATCAAAGACCTAGTGGTTTCCCTGTTTCAGCTACCCATGAAAAGTGTGGTCATGGATATTGTGGTAGCCGACGTTCCCCCCAAATTTGGTATGCTATTGTCTAGGTCGTGGATTAAAAAAATTGGAGGGACACTACAGATGGATCTCACATACACCACCATTCCGGTCTTTGGAGGGGAACGAAGGAGATTATACAGAGAAGCCCAGCTAGACTATATTGTCAGTGATGAAGCAGACCCTACAAATTACCCCATCTTTGCACTTGACACCGACTTGGGGTCTAGTTTGTTGCAGCTTACCGACGCCCCTGAAATCTCTTTACTAATCAGAAAACATCCCAGCCCTGATCATTCGATTTCCCCTCAGAGCTCCCCTATGTGGAAGATGTTTTTTGACGGAGCTTCTTCTAGCGAAGGCGCTGGCGCTGGAGTGGTTTTCATATCACCTTGTCAAGAAGTCGTGTCCCTGTCATACAAGATGGAATTCGAAGCCACCAACAACGTGGCAGAGTATGAAGCTCTTGTTCTGGGTATGAGGGCTGCAAAGGAAATGGGAATTAAAGAAATAGAAATACTCGGAGATGTTGAGTTGATTATTCAGCAGGTAAGGAATGCTTATCGTGCCAATAATCCCCGGCTCAGGAATTATCGGAATGAAGTATGGGACCTTATTGATAATTTCTTCTTGGCTTTTAACATTTCTTTCATTCCGAGGGGAGAAAATACTTTGGCCGATTCTTTAGCTGTCTCATCTAGTTTGCTCAAATTTCCTCTGCCGCCTATGGTAAAAAATGATGTTGATATAAGATATAGGCCCTCGGTGCCGGACAATGTCAAGAATTGGAAGGTGTTCGAGGATGATTCAGAACTCGACAGGTTTCTCCAATCGGTTGACGAATTTTCTGCGTTGCATATTGACTAGGATCCCGACCTGGAAGGTGACCATCGTCCTGAGGATTTTTTAAATAAAATTGCTAATCATCAGATCATTCAGCTGCCCAGCAATCACATTCCGAGAGGACTTGTCCCTTTAGAAAGATTGTTCAATGGGAATGATGTGCCAGTAAAGGGCAGGGTCTCAAATGAAGATGCAGATACAACCGAATGCAACATTGGTTCACAGGGGGAGCCTAGATTCATCAAATTGTCAAGCAACCTGACCAGTGAATAGAGGGCCGAATACACGGAGTTGTTGAGAGAGTTCGCCGAGGTGTTTGCATGGACATATGAAGACCTCAAGATCTATGACACATCTGTCATTGAGAACAAGATCCCACTAAAGGAAGAGGCTAAACCATTTAGACAAAAGCTGAGACAGATAAATCCCATGTTGCTACCTGTCATGGAAAAAGAAGTGAAGAAATTGTTAGATGCCCAAATTATTGTCCCCTTGAGATATTCTGAATGGGTGGCCAACTTGGTCCCAGTAAGGAAGAAAAGCGGAGAAATCAGGCTTTGTGTCAATTTTAGGAACCTGAATAGAAGCTCAAAGAAAGACAATTACCCCCTACCTAAGATGGAACATATATTGCAGAGGGTAAGTGGTGCATCCAAGATATCCATGATCTATGGGTTTTCTGGCTATAATCAGATATCGTTCATGCCTGAGGACAGGGAGAAGACAACCTTCACCACTCCTTGGGGCACGTTCATGTACACCAAAATGGCATTTGGGTTGATGAATGCAGGAGAAACATTTCAGTGAGCCATGGATATAGCCTTCACGGAGAAAAAGCCCAGTTTATAGTGATCTACCTAGACGACATCACGGTCTTCTCCAGGTCTGATAAGGAGCACCGCTTCCATTTAAGGAGAGTTTTCTCGAAGTGCCGAGGGTTTGGTCTTTCCCTGAACCCCAAGAAGTCCATGTTTGCTATGCAGGAAGGGAAGTTATTGGGACATATAGTATCGGTAGAGGGAGTGAGGATTGATCCCAGCAGGATGGAGGCAATTCAAGCCTTGTCACTTCCTAGGTCTAAAAAAGAGGTTCAGGCCTTTTTGGGGAAAATTAATTTTCTAAGGAGATTTGTCTCAAATTTTGCCGAGCTAGTGAAACACATCACGGCCATGCTTAGGAAGGGAAACGAAGTGAAATGGACCGCTGAGCCCAGGGCCTCTTTTGACCAAATAAAAAGGGCATTGACTGAGGCACCTGTGCTTATCAGTCCTGACTATTCCAAAGAGTTCCTAATTTTCTCCTTTGCTTCTTTTGATATAGGGGCGGCGGTCTTATTGCAAAAAAATGAGGAAGGGCATGAGCGGCCCATCGCCTTCTTCAGCAGGGCGTTAAGAGACGCAGAGAGAAAGTATGAAATCATGGAGAAGCAGGCCTATGCCTTAGTGAAAGCTCTTAAAGCTTTCAGAGTCTATGTCTTGCATTCAAAAGTAACAACATATGTTCCTTCAGCTTCCGTGAAGGACATCCTTGTGCAACCCGACGTAGACGAGAAAAGAGGCCGATGGATTGAAAAAATTCTGGAATTTGACTTAGAAATAAAACCCACCAAGTTGCTTAAGGGGCAAGGTTTAGCCAAGCTACTGGCTGAATCCAACTTCGAAGCCTTGGGAGTTAGTTTCATCAATACTCGCCTAGGACCTCAGCAAGCTGAATTGCCCAGCCAATGCTCTCAGGACGGCTTATCGCTGGCAGGATGTGCCTAGTATCATGACATTCTGTATTTTCCGCAGGAGTTGAAGTGCAGGAGTTGAAGCCCCCCGATGGAATGGGAAAAAGTAAAGCGAGGGCTCTCAAGCTCAAGGCGGTTAGGTATTGCCTCATTGACCAAACCTTGTATTGGAAAGACCCTCTAGGGGTATTTCTGAGATGCCTGGACCCGCAAGAGGCCCAAAAGGTTATGTTTGATTTTCATAGCGGCCTTTGCGGAGGTCATCATTTCTGGAAGACCACAACCCACAAGATACTCCGAGCTAGGTATTACTGGCCCACTCTATTCCCCGATGTTTGTAGGGAGATCAGGGCTTGCACCAAGTGTCAAAAGTTCTCAGGAAAACAACAGCTCAAATCGCTTCCATTGAAGCCTATAGTATCTCCAGCCCCTTTTCAGTAGTGGGGGTTGGACTTCAATGGAGAAATTCATCCTCCCTCAAGTGGTCAACACAGATGGATTCTGACAGCGACAGATTATTTCACCAAATGGATAGAAGTTGTCCCCACTAGAAGCACATCACACAAAGTAGTTATCAGCTTCCTGGAGGATATCATAGCCAGATTTGGCTGTACCAGCAGGATTGTCACCGATAATGCTACTTCTTTCAAGTTTGAGCCTCTAATTAAGTTCTGCTAACAGCTCCAGATATCACTAGTTCACTCCACCCCCTACTATCCCCAAGGAAACGGTTTAGCAGAGTCCTCCAAAAAAAGCCTGATAAGGATCATTAAAAGAATATTGGAGGACAACCAAAGGGCCTAGGATTCAAAGTTGAAATTTTCTCTGTGGGCCGATCGTGTCACAACGAAGAAGTCTCTGGGCACTTCACCATTTCAACTAGTCTATGGAGTAGAGGTGGTTTTCCCTACCCATCTCGCCTTACCTATGGCGAAGTTCTTTCAAGACTACGAGGGAGAACTAGATCATATGATCAGAAGAATTCATCAGATAGTGGAAGTGCAGCAGATCAGAGAACAAGTGAAGGACGCAGCTTACAGTCATCAGCAGAAGATCAAACAAGCTTTTGACAGGAAGGTCAGGAAAAAGGAGTTCGAGATCAGGGATTTGGTATTTAAATGGGATGCACCCAGACAGGATAAAGGCAAGCATAGCAAGTTCGACACCCTCTGGATCGGCCCCTTTAAAGTCTCTGAGATTTTCTCCAATAACACATATGGGTTGCAGGATCTGGAGGGTGAAGAGGTTTTCAACAGCCCAGTGAATGGGCATTTTCTGAAAAAATGTTTTATTTGAGCCTTAGACGGCTCCTCTGTTTGTAAATATTGTCCTTTTCACCTTTGTGTATTTTCTTTTTACATGTTTTTGGCTTAATAGGTGACTCCATAGCCCAATAGCAAGGCACTGAGGCTGCGGAAAGAGTTCTTAGAGCATCACAGGGACGACTCTATCCCCCATGGAGCCTAATGTTAGCGATATTTCTTGTCTCGGGATTAGGCATACCCAGGTTTGCAAGTTGTACGGGAAGAACCCAAGCATAGCACGAGAGAATCCCATTTTTTAGCAGCAACTCAAGCGAGCGGGCAAAGTTTTGCCATTAGCAGCCGATATCTATCCATAGAAGCGGATCGATGGCCATCGGGTTTTCGAGGCTGATCAGTTGCCCAGGGTTTAGCAAGGGGAAGCGCCATGGTTCAAAACAAATCCGGATCGTCCGATCCAACCGGGATAGATGGCAGCCCGTCGGCGTATCGGGTATCGAAGTTTCGAGGAGAAGGCACCCCTCGTTTCTTACATTTTGAAACCCCGAACCCCGAATTTTCGATGGCCCCCAGAATCGGGCCCATTGTTTTGGCGCTTGGTCATCAAGAAGGAGGCCTAGGGGAGGGGCATTTATGTTTGTCATTTGGCCACTCGAGCCCCGAAGTGTCGAGCTTAATCACAGAAGGAAGGCATGGTGATGTTCCAGATGTCGATTCAACGTGGGCTAAATCCCAGTACCTGATGGAGATTAATGAAGAAAAGAGAGGATGGCTCAAAACTCACATCACTCATTTATTATAGAGTATGGAGATCCCGGCCGAAAGTCTATCCGGGAAGGTCCCCTGTATCGGTTCTCTTCAGGAAGGTCACGCCGAGTCTTCAACTCACCAGAGGAACCCGTACACGCCAATTCAACATTCAAAGGGCTCAGCTACCCCCTGGCGTGAGCAATGCTAAATTAAAGAGGCGTATGACAGGGGAACAAAGGACAGATTTGATTGAGGAGACGTCACCCATTGAAAGTTCTGAGATGCCTCTACTGGGCGAAAGGAAGAGAAGAGTATATGTAGGCATTTTTGCCATTTTGTAATGATCGATGGTTGAGCAGAGCTCCCTACTGTAATGTTTTAACAGCTATTCTAGCTTTCATCTTATGCATCTGTATATGAGATTTCTAGTTTTATGACAGACAGTTCTTCTTACTCCGTCTAATTTTCATCTCATGCTAGGAGGATTCGTGATTGACTGATTCGTGCGAATTATTGCAGTTATGATATGATAAAAGATTTATTGTTGCATTGTTGCATTCTCTGGCTTTTGCGTTTGAATGTAAGATGATATTGCATTTGGACGTCCTCTTCCTCAGTCTGTTAGAAACCTGCTATTTATAACAGACCTCCGCTTTTCTCTTGTATAAGTCTTCCACCTTTTCACCCTTTACTATAGCTCACTGTCTGAAATTTACACAAGACCTCACTTGCTCATGCATACCTAGCCTGGTTTCAGAGTTGGAACGTTATTGTTTTGAGTTTCCCTCCATTCGATCACCCATCTACAAACAACCGTGACATAAAACTGATGGGCGTCGGGCTCTGCTCCTGCTAGAAATCCAGGAGTGACTTCCGTCACCAACAGGTGGAAGAGGGGATGGGTCTTTAGGCCATGCAATAGAGTCTATCTAGGTGAGGTCACATGGATAGACTAGACATTATGATCCTAGTTCATGTGATCCTCATTGATGCTCTATTTATATGCAGACTTGTTATGGGTTGATGGAGGCCTATGTACAAGACAATTTTATAGAGGAGATTAGTATGAAATGATCTATCTATACTTCATTGATTACACACTGCACACAAATGACTAGTTTTCTATATAGTTTATTGTGTCATTTTTGTAAATATCTAATTATTTCTTGCGTGCAATGGCTATGATATGATAATACTCCTACATCACCTTAAGATGCATCAATGACAGTTTCCATCACTAATGAAGTAGTTGCAACAAATTTCTCGATTGACATACCTCACACATAGTTATAGTGGAATTTTATGCAATGGTATTATTTATCTTGCTAGTAAATTATCCTATATTGAATGCAATATGTTTGTATTCTTACAACCCATGTGTTACCCTATAAAATTGATTAATACAGAGATACATCTTTAGGTATTCAATATCTCTAGTTAAGATTAACTAATGTAATTCCTTCCTTTAGCAACATATGTGTTAGTTTGTAGAACGTTTCACATCAGTGATTATGGTGGTCACATTTAAAAAAAATGAATTGCTAGTTCCACACTTTAAGCATATTATGTGTATTTACATATTCAATATAGAATGGATTTTAAATGCATATACATTGTAGATATCGCCCAAAACATATATAGAATGCCACCTAGTAGACCCCAATGCAATGGGGGTGTTTGACTAATTACTTCTCTTAAAGAGATAAAATAATAGAAGTAGTTGCCTCTTGTTTTAGATGGAATTGTAGCTAGCACCTATATAAGATAATCTAGTTAAATAACACACAACATTTGGAAGTCAGACATGCAAACATATCTAAAAATTGGCCACTTTGTAACTATTAGATTTTTTTCTCAAACAAATTATAGGGATGATGCAAGAAATACAAACATACGAGAATGGTATTGCTATGCGCAATGAGCATAGGGTTTGAGGTGTATATGCACATTTGTTTTAACCCTGTAGTGTTGTTTATCTTCTCTATGTTGCCTATTTTGGTTCAATCCATGCCAATAATCATCTCATATAGAGCCATTGCAAACGAAATCACCAAATCTAGAATCCTCAACACTTTAAGCCTCTCAAATAATAAGTTCCCAAGCATTGTGTTAAAGGCTTTGCCAAAGTCCACAAAGAAAGAATACACCTTGTCTCCACCTCTACCACTTGTTCTTTATACATTAGCACAATATTGAATACCTCCTTTAGGCATATTAAAGGGTGTAATCACTGCCTCTTTTAGGCATATTAAAGGTCATAATATTTGCCTCTTTTTTAGGCATATTAAAGGTCGTAATCTATGCCTCTTTTTTAGGCATATTAATGATTGTAATATTAGTTTTACTAAAGTTGAATTTCAAACATGGTCATCATAAAATGAGCAGAAAGTACCTTATTGTTTTTATAGGCCTCCAACTATATAGAATAACATTGATGTATGCAAATAATAAAAAAACAAATAGAACACTATGAGAATCTAACCACCTATATAATTTATATATTCTAATTTTTTTTTATCTAGTTCAATAATATAGCACATATAATGTAAGGTATATTAGGTACCCTTATTTGAACCCTAGAGCATTGTGTATGTCCTCGATGTTGCCCATTTAAGTGAAACCCCTACCAATAATCATCTCATAGAGACCCATTATGTTAAGGCCCTTGGGCCCATATGTTAAGGCCCTAATAAGCATTCATTATTAGTTTATTTGGTATATTAGTAGGTCGGATAAAAACTTTCATTGTACCATTTCATTATAATTGTACCCTTTGTCTCCTATATATATATATTAAGGAGAGCTAGTTGTAGGATCATCTCATCGTGTCTTCTAAATTGGATATATTGTAAAAGGAGGTTTCCCCCTCGAAGTGGATTGTATTCATTAAGTTTTTATCATTTTCAAAGCACTTGGTTCATAACACATTACCATTGAAATCACCAAATCTAGAAGCCCCAAAACCTTAATCCTCTTAAATAGTAAGTGCCTAGGGATTGTGTCAAATTTTTTTCCAAAGTTCACAAAGAAGAAATTCATCTTGTTACCACCTCCACCAACTGTTATTTATTTGTGAGAATGACATTTAAATTCCTCATTTTTAGATATATTAAATGGCCATAATATCAGTCTTACTAAGGTTTCCTTATAAGGCGTGATCATCATGGAATGAGCACAAAGTACCCAATAGATCTTGGATTCCTACAACTATGTGGGATAGAATAACAATTCCATCTACAAACAATAAAATATTAATGGAAACCACAAAGTGAAGGAAATCGTTTATATCACCCAAAAATTTTAAAACAAGGTTCTCTAATTCATCAATGTACAATCCAAAGATTGTAGGTGATATTAGGCACCTTCATTTTAACCCTATAATGTCGTGAATGTATTCTATGTTATTTATATTTACATATTGAATAGAGAATATATTTTCATTGCATCTAACATTGTATATATATCATCCATAACATACCTAGGATGCCATCTAGTAGACCCCAATGCAATGGAGGAAATTCATTGATTGCCTCTCTTAAAGAGATCAAATAATAAGTGTAGGTGTATCTTATGTTAGATTTCATTGTAGCTAGCACCCATGTAAGTCAATTTGGATAAGAGCACATAAAATTTGGAAGATGAGCATTCCAACAAATCTAAAACTTGGCCACTCTAAGAATATTAGATGTTTTCTTAAACAAATTATAGGGATGACATAAGAAATACAAATATAAGAGAATAACATTGCTATAAGAAATGAGCATAGGGTTAGGGTTTGGGGTTTATAGGCACCTTTGTTTTAACCCTATAGTGTTGTGTATGTTCTCTATTTTGCCTATTTTTTTCCAAACCATGCTAATAATCATTTCATATAGAGAGATTACCAATAAAATATCTAAATCTAGAATCCTCAACACCTTAAGCCTCTCAAATAATAAATGCCTAGGGATTGTGTCAAAGGCTTTGCCAAATTCCGCAAAGAAAGAGTACACCTTGTTTTCACCTCCATCACTTGTTCTTTATACATGAGAATGATATTAAATGCCTCTTTTTTAAGCATATTAAAGGTCATAATCTTAGTTTTACTAAGGTTGACTTACAAGCATGGTCCTCATAGAATGGGTAGAAAGTACCCAATTGTTTTTGTAGGCTTGCAACTATGAGAGATATAATCACAATGTTGTATGAAAAGAATAAAATAAAAACGAAAATCACTATGAGAGTGTAACCACCTATATCACCCACGGATTTTAAAATAAGGTCACCTAATTCATCAATATACCACATAAATTGTAGGGTAGATTCTAAGGGGCCCTTGTTTGAACTCTAGAGGATTGTGTAGCCACTGGTGTTTCCTATTTTATTTTATGTTGAGTTGCAACTTGCATCCTAGAGGAATTCAGGGACACATGGCCATTTTTTCTCAAGGACATAAAAAACACACTATGTTGCACAAATGAGTTACATAAGCTCTTGTAAGTGTGTTTGGGTATGCCCAAGGTGAGCACACTATTCACATGTTTCTGGAGTAGAGTTTCCAAAAATTGGCTCATGAATGCAAAAATGATATTACATGTTATTGAATAAAACCTTCGCTCTAGGAATAATCAAATAACACAAGATATGGTCAATGGACTCATGGGAAAAGGGTTCACATCGTTGTAATACAATGTCACGGGTTCAATGGGATTGACATTTTGTCAATTCAAGTCTCTATTTTGTAAATTTAGATTATTTGATGATTCCCAAAACAAGGGTTTTTCTCAGTAACATGCAATACAATTTTTGCATTCAAGGGTCAAAAAAATGAAAGTTTGAAGAAGTATTTTATCTGGCCTAGTGTGTGTGTGTGTGTGTGTGTGTGTGTGTGTGTGTGTGTGTGTGTGTGTGTGTGTGTCCTAGTATCTAGAGGCATGGAATATATTATATGTATGAAGGATAATGGAACATATAACAACAACAAGACTTCACAACTAATGAACTCATGACCAATGGATGTGCCATATAACAATATTAGATCAAATTGCATTCATTCACCACATTATGTTTATAATAATTTACACATTGAGAGTGACCTTTTTGAACCAATTTAACCAAATTTCTCATGGCAATGCTAAAATTTCGTTAGTGTACTATTTTTGATAAATTGACAAAAATCAATATCCAAATCAGAAAGTCTAAAACTCTACATGATAACATAAATGGGGCAGTAAGTATGGTATGGAACTCATGATTGTAGAGGTAATTGTGTAGTATGTTATGGTGGCCCCATGAGTGTAATTTTTATGAACCAAGGGGGGCATATATAGGGTTAAATGTATTTGATATGACCCCAAGGGGGGCATATATGGGGACAAATGTACATGTAATGTGTACACTAATGTGAGCATGAAGAAAAAATCCAGTATATATAACAAAGATGAGTTACGAATAACTCCTTAAAGAATAGGAGAACCTCCTCCAAATATCCAAATACATTCATACATCACAATTCACATCCATCAATAATGAATACATGACTTCTATATATACCTATTCACACCTACACATTAAGCCCCTTTGTTATTAGGACAACCCTATTACATATATATTTACACATTACATGTACAGTTATCCCCATATATGCCCCCCCCTTGGGGTCATATCATATAAATTTAACCTTATATATGCCCCCCTTGGGTCATAACAATGATATGCATGTCATTATGATTTTTTTCACACCAAGTATGTGTTTTAGGGCTGTGACCATGCTACAAGGAGGAACACCACAAGGATGCGGTGCCATGTTTATAAAATATTATGTTTTGGGTCGATGGACAACACACATGGTCCATTATTGGAAAGAATGTCATACAAATGGAATATTTGTTCTACAAGTGTATTACATGTGCCATTACGAGATTTTACCCAAAAATGTAATATGTGCATTGTTACACTGTGTTAAACAACATGAATGGGTATAAATTCCTTATTGTGGCTTTGAGATTGATACTTCTGTCATAACCCCTAAAATATGCATGGAGCCTTAAATATGGTATGAAACTCATGATTGTAGAGGTAAGTGTGTAGCATGCTAGGGCCCACAAGGATGATATGCATGTCATTGCAAGTTTTTTCACACCATATATGTGTATTAGGGATGTGGTCATTCTATGAGGACGAACACCACCAGGATGTGGCCATGTTTATAAAATATTCATTTTTGGTTTGATGGATCATGCTCAAGGTCCATAATTAGCAACCATGTCTTATAAATGGAATATTTTCTCCACAAGATTAATATATGTGAAGTTGTGAGATTTTTCCCATAAGTGTAATATGGATGTTGTTATAAGGTGTTGCATAACATGATTGGGTATAAAAGCCTTCTTGTGGTTTTGATAAAATTGAGAGCTACATCATAAGCCCTAAAATATGCATGGGACCTTCAATATGGTTGGGAATTAATGATTGTAGAGGTAAGTGAAGAAAGGTAGGGCCCACAAGTGTAATATGCATGTCAATATGATTTTTTTCACACCAAGTATATGCCTTAGGGATGTGGCCATGCTACGAGGAAGAACACCACAAGGATGTGGCAATGGTTATAAAATATTTTTCTTTTGGTTCGATGAACCATGCGCAAAGTCCATATCGTCAAGCATGCCCTATAAATGGAATATTTATCCCACACGTGTAATATATGTGTCATTATGATATTTTTACCAAACATGTAATATGGATGTTGTTACCATGGTGTTTTTTAAGCCCTAAATAGTGGTACATTACCCTTTAATTGGGATATCTGCTTTCTTCATTCTAATCTAATGATACCCTGAACAACCCCTTAATTGGGGGTAATGTGCCACTATTTAGGGCTTAACAGTGTTGCACAACATGAATGGGTATCAAGGCCTTCTTGTGGTTTTGAGATTGAGACATGCATCAAAATCCCTAAAATATGCACGGGGCCTTAAATATTGTAGGGAACTCATGATTGTAGAGGTCTGCATGTAGTATACTAGGTCCCATGAATGTGATATGCATGTCATTATGATTTTTTTCATACCATGTATGTTCCTTAGTTACGTGACCATGCTATGAGAAGGAACACCACAAGGATGTGGCCGTAGTAAAAAAATATTTTTTCTTGGTTCAATGAACCATGCATTGTGTGCATAATTGGTAAGCAAGCCCTATAAATGGAGTATGTGTTCCACAAGTGTAATATATGTGCCATTATGAGATTTCACCCAAAAGTGTAATATGGATGTTGTTACAAGGTGTTGTACAATATGAATGGGTATCAAGGCCTTCTCGTGTTTTTGATATTGACGCCTATGTCATCAACCCTAAAATATGCATGGGGCCTTAAAAATGGTAGGGAAATGATGATTTTAAAGGTAAGTGTGTATTATTCTAGGGCCCATAAGTGTAATATGCATGTCATTATGAGTTTTTCACACCATGTATGTGCTTTAGGGATGTGGCTATGCTATGAGCAGTAATACTGCAAGGATGTGGGCATGTTTATAAAAGATTTGTTTTTGGTTCAATGGACCATGCTCAAGCTCCATAGTCACCAAGCATGCTCTATACTATGGAATACTTTTCCACAAGGGTAATATATGTGAGATTATGAGGTTTTGCCCAAAATTGTAATATGGATATTGTTACAAGGTGTTTGACAACACAAATGGGTATCAAGGCCTTCTTGTGGCTTTGATAAAGAAACTTACATCATAAGCCCTAAAATATACATGGGGCCTTAAATATGGTATGGTACTCATGATTGTAGAGGTAAGTATGCCAAGTATTCTAGGGCCCATGAGTGTAATATGCATGTAATTATGAGTTTTTTCACACCATGGATGTGCCTTAGGGATGTAGCCATGATTATAAAAAAAAGTTTTAGTTTGATGGACCATGCAGAAGGTGCATTATTGACAGCCATGCCCTATAAATGGAATATTTGTTCCACAAGTGTGATATACATGTCGTTATGATGTTTTACCCAAAAATATAATATGGACATTGTTTCAAGGTGTTGCATAACATGAACATGTATCGATTCCTTAGATTTTGAGATTTAAAGCTATGCCATAAGCCCTAAAATATGCATGGTTCCTTAAATATGGCAGGGAACTCATGATTTTAGAGGTAAATATGCAGTGTGTTAGGGCCCATGAGTGTAATATGTATGTAATTATGAGTTTTTTCACACCATGTATGTGCCTTAGGGATGTGGCCATGCTATGAGGAGGAACACCACAAGGATGTGGCCATGATTATTAAATATTCATTTTTTGTTTCATGGCCATGTACATGATCCATAATCAACAAGAATTCCCCCTAGATCACCTCACATTCCATATGTGCGAGGCCCAAGATCACCTGACATTTCCTATGCATGGGGTCCTAGATCACCATGGTTTGTATGAGCTGAAGGATGATTTTGGGGCTCATGGGTTAGGAATGATGATTTGAGCCACCAAAAAATACATATAAATGTGATTTTCATCCTACATGTGTCGTATGTGCACCATTACAAGGTATGTGCCAGGGCCCTAGTTTTGGTTGTGAGAAAAAAACAAAATTTGATCAAGTAGCATTGCACACAACGTAGACCAAATATGAGCCTGGGGCATCTTCTAAAGTGATAATAATGATTTGAAATGCATGGAGAATCATAAGGAAGAGTTAGGGCAGTTAGGAAATGTGAAATAGGTAATAAAATCATGTTTGAAATAGGTCGTTTCATATTTCAAAGTTTTTGTTTAGTGGTGTTGAAAACATTGTTATCCTTATTAATGAACCTTCATGTACCTATGATTATTTGGATAACTTGGGCACATATAAGGACAAGAGTGTTAGACTCATTCATTAAAATAACCAAGATTCATATGTAAATGAATATAAAATATAAAATTATTAACCAACAAACCACATACCACGAAATAGAACACAAGATTTAGCATGTATTTTTACCTCACTTGTATACTTACCTATGGCCATTCAAGTAGACCATCTAGATAATCTCTAATACTAATGGTATTAATTAATTTCTTGTTCTCAAAATGAAGAAGGAAGTAACATACCTTTGATTGAGTGCTTCCTTGTAATTGTTTGTAGTTGGAGGTTTATACCAATGTCAATGTTTGTAAAGTGATATATCTATGCACCTAGTCTATAATCTTGAAATAAATAACCACCCTTCTTTCATATTCTATCATCCTATGTTAGTTGTTTGCATTTAACAACCATGGACCCAAACATGAATTAATTTCCTTCATCATCCATTAATGAGACAATGAGGGTATGCTTTCCTTTTGAGAAATGTGCCAACCAATAGTTATTGCCCCATTCGTTACCTTTCGGGGAAACCACTATATATGTGCCTTGAAAAAAATGGAGTTCCAAAACATGATTCAACCAAGTAGACAAATTATACTACAGTCATACAATTTAATCAAAATTAATCTAATATTCTCTATTTACACTAAACCTAGTTGTATGAGATACAAGACATGATCATAATGTGGTGAATTAGTTGCGTGATCCTCCTCCATCTGGGGTGATTCAATAGTTATGCATTTATCAATTAGATACATGATCCCATATATTAAACCAATCCATGGATTCACAATCATCTCATTCACCACTGCTACATGGGATAGAGAAGCAACCAAGTTTTCTTGTCCATATTTCAACTATAGCATTGTTTGATGTTTGAACTAAATTCATATGTATATGATCAATTTACGTTTACCACCTCGTAAATATCTCTTCACATGTCCTTTCATTGATAATTCTTCTCTCCTTCTACAATTACTAAAGAACACCATTCAACTATAGATTTTTCATCTCAAATATGGGAACTTATCATAAACTTCAATTCTTCCCTACATAACATAGTTTTGATGCACTTTCCAACTCTATGATGCACCCCTTTCTTATGCCCAATATCAAAATAGTTCCAAATATGTGGTACCTTATATTTTTTTTGCAACATGATAATGATCAAAATCCACGAGCATTTGAATTATCCCATGCACCCATCTGACCAAATCCAATGTTGATCCATATGCCTATAATTATCCTTCAAGTGATTGTAGAACAAATGAAATCAATTATGTACAAAAGCTAAGTCATGGCCCCTGTTCTGAATAATGTTGATCCATATGCCTATAATTATCCTTCAAGTGATTGTAGAACAAATGAAATCAATTATGTACAAAAGCTAAGTCATTGCCCCTGTTCTGAATGGTTTGTAGGCACTTGAAGACAATGTAAGAGTCCTAGTCATTTATGTCCATATTATTCGATTCTTTTAAATTTCCTATAGATGATATTAACCTAAAATGTTCTAGGTTCTCTTACATATGTATACATGGAGTCTCTTTATTTTATGCTAAATATTTGTGTTTCTCTTTTCTATTAAGGATTTCCTAAATTTAAATTGATCAACTTTATTAAACTTTTTAGAGACCATATTGATATCTCTTCTTGCAATTTTATATTCTAAGTTACACCAGGATTTTGAAAGATGTTTATTGCTTATAATATGCATTTTTTATTTTTCTTATGTTACATTGATTATAGTCTAATTACAATTTGAATATTCTTTTACTAAAATTACCTTATATATGGTCTCTATGTGCATTATTAGATCACATTCCTACACATGCTAATCCATATTTTTTTTAAAGTAAATCTCACTATAAGATCAGAGGTATGCTTCCCCACACTCATGTATAGCACCCTTAGTATCCCTATAGGCATATACTAGTGCACATACTTCCTTAGACTAATCCATGACATCCTTAGTAAACTAGTTGGCATATATTAATGGTTCTAGCTCATGATTCAAATCAAACCCATGCTCACATGGAACTAGCTAAATGCACTTCCTTAAATAGGTTTATGTTTTTTTGTCATATGATAACCACTTAAAAAAGAACTTCCATAGATTTACCCCTAAACTACAACTAAGTTGATTTAAAATTGAAGGATACCAGGTAGACTTTGATCCACTTATGTGTAGATATATTACAAGATCATTTAATATATATTCATTCATTGAAACTCAAAGAAATAAGAGGAATAATAAATACTAGTTAATTCAAAAAAACTAAATTTAATAATAAAACATATTTTCGATAATAAAAATTTATTAATAAAATTTAATAATAAAAATTCATTAACTTACCACTTCATGCTCACCTTAAAATCAAGACTAAATTGTTAAATTAAATATTTTATAGTTTTATTAAATCAAATTTAACATTTGTCTTTTCTTGATCATTTTTACAACATAAATATTGTCGTCTTTATTAATTTAAAGAAGAGAAATTTAATAATAATAAATTATTAATTTGAATAATAAAAACTCATTAATATGCCTTTTTATATATATTGTCACGACCCCACATGATTCCTAATCATATCTTATGATTGTTCACCTCTTGAGGGCATGTGACTCTACAATAGTTCTTACTTGGCTACTTGGCACACCAAGAATACTTCATCCAGACTATGCATCTTCACCTAGAGAATACCCATACTATGTTCTAGGCTACTGGCGAGTCACACTCCTAATCTAGTGCAACTCTTATATACTTGGACAATTATTAACAAAAAATAGCATAATCTTATACAAGCATGCATTCATGAACATGAGAATCCAAGAAAATAACTGCAAAACAAACGAAGACAAACACATAAATAGTGCAGGTGACACAAACCGTGCCTAACACCTACCTAAGTCTTTGTTATTGTGAAACAATTATAATATAAGCACTACCGACTCAATTTACAAATTCGACAGAGTCACACAACTCACCTTACCTTGCCAAGACACTCAAGAATAGATTCATCACATAAGACTCATTGTCGCAGCCGTCTCTGCAGCCACCTACGGTGCACCTCCGACATTCCCGCAACCGCAAACTTATTTTCCCTTCGTTACCAGAGACTTTCACCAAGCTAACATAGATTTTGGTTCTTCCTCACACATGCCTCCAGAGATCTGTGTTTTCCAGAATTCCCCGAAACCTCCAAAGCGTCCAACTCTTGGATACTTGTCTTCCATCTTGGCAACTTTGTCTCAATTCATTACCTCAGACTTGTTCTTCAAATCTCTTGCTCAAAATTCCCTATCCTTCCTTTGGTGGTGTGCCCTTGATTTTATGTGGACTCTAAGAGTTAGTTGTGAAAAATGTCATGTCTCTTAGGTGTGTCACGCCCCTTCACGAACCCACACTCAACAGACTCATTGTTCCCCCTTCATGGACTCGGTGCACCAATCCAAGCCCACACACCCATCAACCGTTCATATATTGGACCAGCATGCCCTATCATCAGGCACGCACTCATTTCCTTTTGCACTCTCTCATGTCGATCATTGTAACTCCTCGTGGGTGTTGATGTTAGTGGTAACATTGGAAAAGTGCTTCTACATTGGCATGTGTCTAGCATGTGGAAGTCGTCGAAATCCTTTTATCCCTGAGATTACTTTAGTTAAAAGGAACTGACTAAAGTAAAATTGTTTTTATTGCTTAATTGAGTTGTTGAAGGGAAGTGCTAAAATTAATTAGCATGTAATCTAAGAATGTAATTCTTAAGTGGGTGTGATAAGTAATCTCAACTATTAATCACTTTGGAGATTAGGTTTAGATTGTAACTCATGATTATAAAATCAAGGCTAGGGTGTAGGAAGAAACTTGTGTGAGATACACTTGTGAGAGAATTTGGTGAGAGATCAAGGTCAAGGATAGAAAAGAAGGACTTTTGCTAGTGTGAGGAGTGTATAAGAAAAGAAGGAATTTTTCTTATAGGAGAGTGAGGAGATCTCACTGGTTGGGTGAAGATATTTCATCCAAGTGTTGATGTAGAGAGGGTTAGATGAAAAAGGATCGTGATTCAAGATATTGGATATTTGGGGAAGGACATCCATCTAGATATCATATGAAATAAGGAGAAGAAAGAGCAGAGGTAGTCACAGGTGGGTTTCGGTTGATACAAGCCAGAGGAAAGTGTAGCTTCGTACGAAAGTTGTCATACATAGTTTTTGTACATGTAGGCGGGTCTCAATGGAGACATTCGTGTATTTACACAGGTTTGTTGAAGAAAATGCATGTATACCTCAGGAAATGTGTCAATACAGGGTCATACAACATCACAAATAGTGTCAAGTTTGTATGCAGTGTATATGCTCTCTATGGGCCATTTTCGCCATTACGGGACCCCTGATTTGACCTTAATAAAAGCATCTTAGAAATGGTTTTCCCTCTGGGTTTTCCAGGGGTAGTTTACCCGAAAATATTGGTGTTCTTGTGCATGATATTTTGGTTTTCTAGTTTATGCTTTCGTTGTATGTTTAGTTGATTACTCAACTGTGCTTTTAGTAGATAAAGTGATTTTATTTTGAGCTAATTTTCAGGTGCTAGGTTGAAGTGGTAAAATATAAACATGGAATCAAAGCATACAAGGGGTTGAATCTATTAAAATAAACATGGCATCAGAGCATGATATTTGAAAGGAGGAAACCAAGAGCATAGATCTTAGCAATTGCAAGAAGATCTATAAATAGGAGGTGGAAATCGAAGAATGGATTTCAAGGAAACAATAATACTGAGCAAAACATGGGTTTTTTCAAGTGTACAGAGGTGTATGCAGGTCACAAAAGGGAAAATCACGTACATATGTGATAGGTTATGAACACAGTCATGTACATACATAGGATGTAGTGGTGACGATCGTATACATACATGGATCACAATGGTGACATTCACATACATATGTGGGTTGTAGTGGTAGCAGTCGCATATAGGTCCGTACAAGACAATATAAGGGAAGTTTCGGCAGATGGTTATCATATCATATCTTGGATATGGAAATTGGATTGTTATTTGAGGATAGGTCAGATGGGGTTTCCAACTAAAATCCTTGGAAGGAGATAATCATGTTGGTGTTGATGGAGAACTAGATATGGGAATTTTCTAATACCTAGATAACTCCACCAACATATGTGACATATCTGGTCATCCATAATAAGAGGGATTTGAAATCCAAGCGTGTCATTCTATATGGAGTGAAGGATCACTTGATACATCATGTATCATGAAAGAATACTACCAGGGACATGTGGTAGGCTCTGAAGAGTTTATTTCAGAGAAATAATGAGAATCGCATAATGGTGTTGAGAGAGAAGCTTAGGGATACAAAGATGACAAGATCAGATATAGTTACAAATTATCTCACTCAAATACAATAGGTTCGATATGAACTGGTTGCAATTGGGGAAATAGTGGATAATTAATATTTCGTGAGGACAACACTCAATGGATTCAAGAAGGAGTGGACACCGTTCATCAAAGGAATTGTGGCAAGAGAGAAGATTTTGTATTGGTTTAGGTTATGGGATGACTTCTTTCAAGAGGAACTTTAAGATGAAGATATGAATGGAAGTAAGCACAAGAATAATGATGAGAACCTTTCTCTTTCCATTCAGGCACATAAGGGAAAGTTCAAGAAGATTTTCGGTGGAGAGTCTACCTATCAAGTTGGCAAGAAGAAGGACATGATAAAATTAAAGTGATTTGCATGTCACAAGTTTGGACATTGTGTCGGTCAATGTACACATAGGAAGAAGGGTGGTAATGAAATCCAACCACAGGTAGTTGTGTCAATAAAGGTTCAAATGGATGAGTTTCACAAGAAATTTGAACAAACAAAGTTCTTACTTGTTTCCCAGAATTCCTTGGGCACCATATCAGTTGATGCATGGTTGATAGATAATGGAGCCACATGTCATATGAGAGGAGCATGAGAGGTGTTTGATAGCTTCCAAGAGTTTGACTCTGAGATGCATGTGGAACTTGGTATGGGGACCAAGCATGAAATGAAAGGATTTGAAATAGTGTTGTTCCAGTTGGAGCCAGGAGGCACATTGAGAGTGATGAATTTGTTATGGGTGCCAGAACTCAATATGAGTGTTCTCTCAGTCTCGTTGATTGAGAAGAAGGGATTTTACGTAGTGTTCTAGGATGGAAATGCGTTGATCAAGCCAAGAGGATATAGATCAGATAAAGAAATTGTCTTTGGATTTAGAGAGAAAAACTTGTATAGTCTAAAGAGCCAACCTATGTGAGCAATAACAAGCAACATAGTGGAAAAAAAAAGGAGCAGGTAGCTCCAAAGTTTGAGTAGCTCAGAGGGATTCAACCTTCAAGTTCAGGTGGGAAGGAGAAACCTTCCAAGACTGTCAAAAAGGATTCATGGTATGAGATCACCATGCAGGATGATCATGAGTAGGAGGCTTCTAGGAGCATGATCAAAGGTAGTGAGTCTTCAAGGACATTGTTATCACACTAAGTTTCCTTGGGTCTTTAGTTTGATTGATACTTTTTTAAGCCTTAGATTTTAATTTTTTGAGTCTCATCCTCTTAAAGTTTGATGTTAGATTCATCTTAGAAGATTAAATTTTTGAGTCATAGTTCTTGTTTGGTCCTAAATTTCGTTTATGGTTCTAGAACCTCTTTAGCTCATGATTCATTTTTGGTCCCCATCATGACTTGTCCCTAAATCGACTCTTCCCATTGCTAAACTGATGTGACTCCTCTTCCTCTTCACTTATGACCTAGTAAGTATGACTCGTTGTACTCGCTTACTTGTCCAATCATTTTTTGATTTGGAAGCATTGAATACTCATCAGGCAGTTCCATAGTGCCTGTCATGTTTATCATCCATCCACTCCAAGTCATGATTGCCATGATTGAGACTGTGTCCCTTGTTTTCAGTGCCAAAATTTGTTTAAAATGCCTTCAAAAGATCTTGCATTTATGATCCTTGGTAACAGTTTCTAAATTTTGAAAAGTTCAACAGTGTTGCGTTGCGTAAGTTTTCCAGTTCCGATCAGGCAACCGCATGTCAACTAAATTTGATGTCATGAGAGATTCCAGGGCTGAAGTTTCCTCAATTTCATCCTAAGATCACACTGAAGATCTCAACAGGTGTCAATTTTATAGGTATCCTATGCAGCTTCCTTTGCATATTAATTTTCACAGGAAATTTGCGCTCGGCTTTTCGGTTTGTTAAGCCTGCAGGGTAGTAAGGAATCCATATTTGCATACCTGTGAATGTCCTTGCCCATGTCCATGGTCTGATTACTGTCGTTTTCTTTAACCATTGAAGTCACAAGCCTGTAATAGATTAGCCTCTGTGTATGCGTTGCGCTACCCAGAGGTGTTGCTCTCTGTTTTCCTTGCTCCCTTTCATCCTATACAAAGAGCCATTCTAGATTACCCCTTCACAGTCCACGCTCTAAAAATCCTGTATAAGTCTAAAGGTCTATTTCCCATAGTCAAGCTCAACTTTCTAAGCACTGTCAATTTTAAAGGCCATCTTTGTGCATTTGAAACCTGAATTGAAGCTTGTTGGTCATTATCATCCTATAAGCCTCTCAAGAACCCTCATTTTGAGTCATGGAGACCCCTCAGTTGAAGAAAGCACACAAATGTTGCAGGATAGTCAGGACATAACCTGTGGACATGCGCCTTTTTGACATAGATCCCATGGCAAGGGAGATATTTCAAAGAGTAGGATGCCTCTCTTCCTGCCATAACATGCAAAGAGGCCACCAAGAGGTAGAAAAACAGTTTACATTAAATTTTGATGGCAAGAAAACCAAAGTTGGGGATTTGGAATTTGAGGTAACTAAAACCTCCATCTCAGTTGCAACAGGGATTCCCATTTCAGGTGAAAAGTGGTTCAAGGCCATGGTTTTGAGTTCCCCCTTTGTTAAAGATCTCTTCAAGCTTGAATATCGAGACAATGAGTTGTCTAAGAGTATGCCAAGGAATCAACTAATTGAACAGTTTGATAGAATTTTGAAAATCATACGGAGATATTTTACTTGTGAAGGGAGATTTAACGCCTTGTATCATTACCACATAAGGATTTTGTTAAATTTTACTGGTAAGATGGAGATGATTGTTCCTTATTACCTGTTGATAAGTATAGGTAAAATTTCATATAGGGTGCAAGCCAAATCTAAGGATGTGGATTCTATTCTTTTCCACTCTGGATTGATCAGAATGTTAATCTCTGAAGAGTTGGAAAAGAAAGAGATTTCCTAGGATAATTTTGTGGTTACTTATCACTTCAAGATCGACCTAGTACCTACTCCCCAATCACATATTGTAGTTCCTTCAGCATCCACCAGTACTAAAGAAGGTATCAGCAAGAAGAGAAAGGGCAGAGCCCCTATTTCAGAAATCAGCAAGCAGGTCATGGAAGCTGAAGAGGGGATTTTTCCTTCTCCACATAGAGATTTCTCACCCCCACCTCCAGCAAGGTTATAAGAAGTGACTTCCTCTACCAAGTTGACATCTAAGAGAGTAAATAAGATTCTCTTTCCCTCTTCTCCTCCAGCAGTCAAAATCAAGGGTAAAATACCTTTCACTAGGTCATCAATTCCTAAGGAGGTTTTCAAAGAGCAGTCTTTACCAAAAACCCCTATGCATAAGGAGAAAGAAAAAAGCATTGAAAATCCTATGGAGGAGAAATCAGAAACCCCTATTCATAGGAAGAAGAGGAAAGGTACCAAAAGACCTTTGGAGAGGAAAGATGAAGTCTTTGTGAAAGATTTTGAAGAGCCTGTGAAGAACAAAGGAGAAGTTGTTGTGCAATAGAAGAAGCATAAAGCAAAGGGTTTTGAGAAGGCTGATGAAACACACAAGAAAATTCCTTTACAGATGGAAGAAGAAAATGAGAAGAAGCCTGTTGAGACTGTGCATGTCTCTACTCCCCCTGGTGATCAGACCTTCAAGAGACTTATCAGACAACTTAAGGAGTCAAGAAAAGAAGTGGCTAAATTGAAAAAGGAAGCCATGTCTGAAAGAGTCAAGATGACAAAGCTTATGGATGGCTACATTCATACCCTTGACTTGGAAATATTTGTAGCAAGGAGGTCTCAACCCCTACATAGACAGCTCCAGAACCTCTACAGGCAGAACAGAGGCTTCCAGGCTCAGAATAGGAAGCTAAAGGCAAAACTGAAGCATTTCCAAGATGAGGTAGCCCAAAGGAATTTATAGGTGTTGTTTAAGGCTTCCATTGAATATGACAAAGCAGTAGCTAAGGAGAGCACAACTACATTGAAGAAGCCTGCCAGTGCTAAGAAGAAGAATTCTGTTGAGTCAATTGAAGATACTCTTTCTACCAGAAAGAGTGTGAGGCTAAGTGTCAAGATGAAAAAATAGTTGGTAAGGGGAAAGCTCCATTTTTGGGGGATTGTTACTTTTTGGGAAGGTTAACTAATATGAAAATACCATATTTTCCATCTATACAGGCTTCTAGGCGTTTAGCTATATGGATTTTGAGTTTTTGCTATGTGCTAGCCTCACTCAGTGGTAAAAGAACTACTTATGGTATAGTCAAGGCACCTAAGTAAAATGGTTTTTTCATCATGGAAGGACACAATATGATCTGCACATGTTCAAGAATCAAAGATACTGCATTTTGGCATTGCTACCCAAACCTGTATGCAGCGCAGCGTAAGTGGCGTTGTGTGAAAGCACTGCGTAATATTCCATAGAGTGCAGAATTGATATACGAGTGAAACACAGCGGTGCTACATAATATTTGGCAGGGAGCAGGTTTACACACAGGCCCAATTTATGAAGCACATGAGCGCTACCTTATATTTCAATAGAGGATAATTGTTGGCGCGTATATGCAGCACAGGGGTGCTACCTTCTCTCCTTGTTTCGTTTTAGGGTGTGCTATGCAGAGTTGCTACTCAAGGAAGTTGCCAGCAAACACCAAGAATCTAGGAGGACTAAGCCAACAGCCTTGGATAAATTGATGATGGACAAAGTTACAGAAGTAGCAGCTGGCATGCTGAGGACAACTACAAGCTCCAAAAGGACACATGGAAAAATAGGAGTTGAGTAATAAAAGAGGATCAAATCAGTTAGAAGCATGACTAGATTAGTCACCATCATTTTCCTATTTTATAGCATAGGTTATTTTCTTATTTGTTAGAAAAAATAAATGTTTAAGAGATTTTCAAGGGAAGGAGGCCAGCCGGTATCTCCAGTTGTTGCCTCCCTTTTTGTTATAAATAGACAGATCAATTTCTTTAGGAGGTTCAGATGGTTGAGCAAGGCTCCCTTTATTTTGTAATATTTTGATGAAGTGACTATGATCTAGTGATGTATTGGACTTAAGACTTTTTGGCTAATAGAAATCAACTTCCTTTCTAGTATATTTGCTTCGGTTGCTAAATTCTCATGCTTTGAAGGATTCACATCAATTATTGTGGTGATGTGATGGTGGATGTTTGATCATTATATTATCATGATGTTTATTTAGCTTTCTTCCTTATACTTTTGTAGACCTGATGTTTGTAGCAGTCCCTACACTCCTCTTACGCAAGTCTTCCCTCTATTCATATTTCCTCCCAAACTATGGGTAGAAGTTAGCCAATACCTTAATTTTTGGTGCATGCCAGCCCTGTTGTCTGAGTTAGAACATTATCATTTGAGTCCTTTTCCATTTGACCCACTAAAACACTCTATCATTCACATATAACTTGATGGGTAGTGGGCTTGCCTTCCATGCAATCTGAAGGTGACTCCTACTGATAAAATTCTTGGCGTCATTGCCAAGGAACGATTCGAAGAATTTTCCCTGGGATTAAAATGACACAGTATTCTAGTTCTAAAAGTTGCATTAGAACTTAGTGCTTCGAAGATTGCAGACTGCACCTGGTAACTCCATTTTTTCATCTCTAGCACCTAAAGGAAAACATATGAGATCAAATCCACAACTACCTTTGGTACCACCTGAGGCTGACCTAGAGAAGATAATCAAGAAGGGAAAAGCTTCCCAAGAATTTTTTTTTGCTGATACTACAAGTGCTTCTGGTCAGTTGCCTGATTCTACTCTTGATACTCCAGTTGTTTTATCAAGTAAGCTTCCTTTATCTTCTGTTGAAGTATCTAAAAAGATTGATTTTGAAGAGTTTCCAGTTGAGTACTCTTCCTTTGCAACTAAATTGAAAGAGAAAAACATTTATATATTTTATTCCCCTGATATTGAGAAATGTTTCATTCTTGATAGTCTTGAAGATTTCCCTACTTTAGGTTTTTCTACACCTCTTTCTGTTAAAAATTTTGCTGCCAAAGAAGCAGTAACTTCATCTCCCTCCCAGACCTTACCATCCTCTTCAGAAACTCAACCTCCTATTGTGAAAACTGAACCCCCCCTTCATTTGTTCCTTCCTCTCCTACTATACATACAGTCAAGTCTCCTTCTCCTTCTTATTCACCAAGAATCCAAAATCAAATGGTAGTTGTTAATCCCCCTGCTAGTAGGATGGATGTCATAGTGGCTGCAAGATATGCTCCTCTACTTTTACCTCATCCACTGAATGCTCTTCCCCCTGGATATTATTTGAAATACATGCATAAGTTTATGGGAGAAGAAGATGTAACAGCTAAGGAACATCTTGTTGCCTTCTATAGCTATGTAGATAACCAAAATATTGAAAATGAAGATGTTTGGATGAGGTTTTTCGTCCAAAGCCTGTTTGGTGAGGCTAGGAAGTGGTTTAGGGGTTTGGCCCCTAGATCCATTACTGGTATTGAGGCATTGGATGAAGCCTTCTTGAGGAATTGGGGTGAAAAAAAGGTTTTTTTGTACTACATCACTAAATTTGGATCTTTGAAAAGGAAAGAAGGAGAGTCTATCTCTGACTTTTCTAAAAGATTTAACAAAATGTACAAGAAAATCCCTGATGAGATCAAACCTACTGAAACCATGAAAAAAATCACTTATTCCAGTGCTTTTGATTCCAAATTCTACCTCCTTTTGAGAGAAAGAAGGTCACCGTCTTTGGTTCATATGCAAGATGTTGCCTTAGAGGTAGAATCCAACATAGTGGCATCAGATAAAATTAGGGGAAAATCTGATAGGGATAGGAAAAAAAACAAAGTTGAAGCTTCAACTTATGATTCCTCTGTTGTCCATTCTCAAGTACATGAGTTGACCAAATTAGTAAAATATCTCTCCACTGAAATTGAGAAATTGAAATCAGAAGGAAGACAACCATATAGAAATGCTCAAAACACTAAAAACATAGGTAATTTCAGGAGACCCACCAATGCTCCCCAAATCCTTCCCAAAAACAGAGAGAGAGAGATGATCAGAGGGTACAAGCTCCTTTACAAAATAATCTAGTGGCAGATGAAGAAGAAGAGGAGGTTGAATTTGATCCTGACATTCACTGTTTAGGTGATACTTCCCCATCCCCACACTTGACTCAATCCTCTTATGAGAAATATTTGATGGATATTCAAATTAATGAGTTAAGAAAGGTGGAGAAAGCAAAGGATAATCATGAAAGATATAATTTGAGATATAAGAAGAATGCAGAAAAAACGGAAGCCCCTAATCAGCCAGTTCAGAAAGAAGATCCTGCCAAGGCTGTGACAGTGATCAGTAAGGAAAAAGGCTCTCAAAACCCACAAGTTCTGATCATAGATCATCCTCCTAAAACCAAAGAGATCTTGAAGCCTTCCCCTTCCTTCAGTTTTGAGAATGAGATCTAGAAAATAAAGATCCATGTACCTTTTTTGGAATTGATAAAAAATAAGGATTTTAGAAAATATTTATCCAAAATGTTACAGCCAGAATCATCTTCAAATGCCACTGATTCCATAAATATGCAAGATGAAAAACTAGCAGTGATTTTAGGTCCTTTGATAGAATATAGGGACGACTCATCCCCACCTTTTTATACTTCACTGAATATACATCATAGGTGCTACACAATTGTCTCATAGATTCAGAGGCATCCCACAATCTTATGCCAAAATCTATTATCGATGAACTTGGGTTAGAAGTCACAAAGACCTATCATGATTTATATTCTTTTGACTCCAAAAAAGTCAAATGTCTTGGAGTCATTAAGGATATGGTGGTGACCTTATTTCAGCTACCCATGAAGAGTATACTTATGGATATTGTAGTTGCCAATGTTCCCCCCAAGTTTGGTATGCTCTTATCAAGATCCTGGATAAAAAGACTTGGGGGAACCTTGAAGATGGATCTTTCTTATGCTACTATTCCTGTTTTTGGGGGAGAGCATAGAATACTTTACAGGGAAGCCCAATTGGATTACATCATAGTGATGAAGCAAACCCCACCAATCACCATGTTTTTTCTTTTGATACAAATCTAGGATCTAGTATTTTGCAGCTCACCGATGCCCCGGAATCCCCTTTAGAAATCAAAAAAAAAATTCCATCAACTTTTCCGAAGAGCCTCCTCTAACTACTTATGTCTGGAAGATGTTCTTTGATGTAGCCTCTTCCAAGGAAGGTGATGGTGTTGGGGTGATCTTTGTCTCACCAACTCAAGAAACTATATCTTTGTCATATAAACTAGAATTTGAGACTACTAATAATGTGGCAGAGTATGAGGCTCTTGTCTTGGGTTTGAGGGAAGAAAAAGACATGGGGATAGAGGAGTTGTCAATATTTGGGGATGTTGAATTGATAGTCCATCAGATTAAAAATATTTATCAAAAAAAGCATCCTAGGTTTAGATCTTACAGAAATGAAGTATGGGATTTAGTGGACAGTTTTTTCTCTGCTTTTAATATATCATTCATTCCTAGAGAAGAGAATACTGTGGTTGATTATTTGGTTGTATCAACAAGCAACTTCAGAATTCCCATACCACCAAAAATCAAGTATGATATAGAAGTCAAATACAGACCTTCTATACCAGACAATGTAAAATATTGGAAGGTGTTCGAAGATGATTTAGAACTTAAAAACTTTCTTGAGACTGTTGATGAATTTTCTGCACTGCACATTGATCAGGATCAGGATCCAGAAATCACTCCTCATGCTAATGTTTTCCTCAATAAAATTGATAATCATCATATTGTGTAGCTACCTAGCAATCATATACCAAAGGGACTAGTTCCTTTGGAAAGATTATTTGATGGGAATGATGTGGCATTGAAAGGGAAGGTATCCACTGATGATGTTGATATCACTGAGTGCAATGTGGGCACTGAAAGGGATCCGAAATATGTCAAATTGTCAAGCAACCTATCAGAAAAGAAGAGGGAATATTACACTAAGTTGTTCAAAGAATTCCCTAATGTATTTTCTTAGACTTATGAAGATCTCAGAACTTATGACACAAGCATAATAGAGCACAAGATCCCATTAAAAGAAAACACCAAACCTTTCAGGCAAAAGTTAAGGCAAATCAATCCTATGTTGCTTCCTATCATGGAGAAAGAAGTTAAGAAGATTTTAGATGCAAAAGTTATCATTCCTTTGAGGTATTCTGAATGGGTAGCCAATTTGGTCCCAGTAAGAAAAAAGAATGGGGAAATCAGACTTTGTGTCGATTTCTGGAATTTGAACAGAAGCTCAAAAAAGGATAATTATCCTTTACCCAAGATGGAGCACATATTACAGAAGGTGACAGGAGAAGCCAAGATGTCTATGGTTGATGGATTCTCTGGATACAATCAGGTATATGTTTTTCCAGAAGATAGGGAGAAGACGACCTTCACCACTCCCTGGGGGACATTTATGTATGCCAAGATGCCCTTTGGTTTGATGAATGCAGGGGCAAATTTTCAGCGAACTATGGACATAGCACTTATTGGAGAAAAGGATAAGCTTGTTTTTATCTATTTGGACGACATAATTGTGTATTCTCAGTCTGATAAGGAACACTGTGATCATTTAAGAAAGGTTCTCTTGAAATGCAAAAAATTTGGCCTCTCTTTGAATCCGAAAAAATTATTGTTTGCCATGAAAGAAGGAAAATTATTGGGGCATATCGTGTCAGCTGAAGGAGTAAGGATTGATTCAAATAGGGTTGAGGATATACAAACTTTTTCAGTCCCTAGATCTGAAAAAGAGGTACAATCTTTTCTAGGAAAAATCAACTTTTTGAGAAGATTTGTGTCAAATTTTGTTGAGTTAGTTAAGTATATCATAGCCATGCTAAGGAAGGATAGTGAAATCAAATCGTCTATTGAGGTCTGTGATTCTTTTGATCAAATAAAGAAAGCCTTGAAAAAATCCTCAGTTCTTGTCAGCCCCGACTACTCCAAGGACTTTCTTATTTTTTCTTTTTCCTCTTTTGATACAATAGCAGTAGTCCTATTGCAGAAGAACGTTGAAGGCTTAGAACAGCCCATTGTCTTTTTTAGTAGGGAATTAATAGATGCAGAACTAAAATATGACATTATGAACAAGAAAGCCTATGCACTGGTTAAAGCTCTTAAGTCTTTCAGAGTTTATGTGTTGCACTCAACATTTATTGCTTATGTTCCATCAATTGTTGTAAAAAAAATTCTTATTCAGCCTGATATTGACGGAAAACACAGCAAGTGGATTGCTAAACTACCTTAATTTGATTTGGAGATTAGGCCTACCAAATTAGTTAAAGGTCAGGGTTTAGCCAAGTTGTTAGATTAATTGAATTGCTCAGCGTTGGGGGTAAATTTCATTAGCTCATGTGCAAAAAAGAAGTAGGCTGAATTAAATGATGAAGGTGTTCAAATCATCCATGCACTAGCAGATTGCAGCTGGTACAAGGACATTATATTTTTCTTGCAGAATTTACAACCTCCAAGTGGTATGGAAAAGAATGAGGTGAGAGAATTAAAGCTCAAATCAATAAAGTATTGCTTGGTTGATCAAATTTTGTATTGGAAGGATCCATTGGGAGTGTTGTTGATATGCCTAGACCCGCAAGAAGCCCAAAATATTATGTCTGATTTTCATGATAGTTTGTGTGGGGGGCATAATTTTTGGAGGACCACTGCCTACAAGATTCTTAGGGCTGGGTATTTCTGGTCTAGTCTGTTCACGGATGTTTGTGCTAAGAAGCAGCTTAAGTCTTTGCCATTAAAGCTAGTAGCAGCTTCGGGACCTTTTGAACATTGGGGCCTAGATTTTATGGACGAAGTTCATCACACTTCCAGTGGCCAACATAGATGGATCTTGACTGCCACAGATTACTTCGCTAAGTGGGTAGAGGTTATTCCTACAAGGAATGCTTCCCACAAAGTGATCATTGGTTTCCTTGAAGACATTATGGTGTGGTTTGGCTGCCCGAACAGAATTGTCACTGACAATGCTGCATCATTCAAGGCTGAACCATTAATTCAATTATGTGAACAGTTTGGGATCACTTTGATTCATTCCACCCCTTACTATCCGCAGGGAAATGGGCTTGAATAATCCTCGAGCAAAAGCATTATAAAGATTATTAAAAAGATGTTAGAGGATAACAAAAAGGCATGGGATTCGAAACTCAAATTTTCTCTATGGGCTAACAGAGTGACAATGAAAAGATCCTTGGGACTTTGCCCTTTCCATCTAGTATATGGATTTGAGGCAGTTTTTCCTTCTCAACTTGCAATACCTGTGGAAAAATTCTTCCAAGATTATCAAGGGGAGACAGATCATGTGATCAGGAGGATTCAACAGTTGGTTGAGGTGTAGCAGACTCAGAAACAACTTGTGGATAGGGCATATGACCATCAACTAAAGATCAAGCGGGCATTCGACAAGAAAGTGAACAAAGAGGATTTTCAACTGGGCGATATGGTGCTCAAGTGGGATTCACCGAGGCAAGATAAAGGCAAGCACAGTAAATTTGAATCTTTATGGACCGGTTCTTTCAAAATCTCTGAGGTATTCTCTAATAACACTTTCAAGTTGTAGAATATGGAGAATGAAGAAGTGTTTGGTGGCCCTGTAAATGGGCATTCCCTGAAAAATTACTTTGTTTGATCCTTGAATGGCTCCTCATGTCATTGTAAATATCATTTTCTTTTTTGTTTTGTTCCAATAACTGACCCCATAACCCTAGGATAAGGCACTAAATCTACTCATTCTTGACATCCCACAGGGAGCATGCCATCCCCTGTGCAGCCAATGTTATCACACTAAGTTGCCTTGGGTCTTTAGTTTGATTAATAGTTTTTTAAGCCTTAGATTTTAATTTTTTGAGTCTCATCCTCTTAAAATTTGATGTTAGATTCATCTTAGAAGATTAAAGTTTTGAGTCATAGTTCTTGTTTGGTCCTCAATTTGGTTTATGGTTCTAGAATCTCTTTCGCTCATGATTCATTTTTGGTCCCCATCATGTCTTGTCCCTAAATTGACTCCTCCCATTGCTAAACTTATGTGACTCCTCTTCCTCTTCACTCATGACCTAGTAAGTATGACTCGTTGTACTCGCTTACCTGTCCAATCACTTTTTGATTTGGAAGCATTGCCTGCTCATCAGGCAATTCTGTAGCACCTGTCACGTTTATCATCCATCCACTCCAAGTCATGATTGCCACGACTGAGACCGTGTCCCTTGTTTTCAGTGCCAAAAGTCGGTTAAAATGCCTTCAAAATATCTTGCATTTATGATCCTTGGTAATGGTTTCTAAATTTTGAAAAGTTCAACAGTGTTGTGTTGTGTAAGTTTGCTAGTTCCGATCAGGTGACTGCATGTCAACTAAATCTGATGTCGTGAGAGATTCCAGGGCCAAAGTTTCATCAATTTCATCCTAAGATCACGCTGAAGATCTCAATAGGTGATGAATTTATAGGTATCCTATGCAGCCTCCTTTGCATATTAATTTTCACATGAAATTTGTGCTCGGGTTTTTAGTTTGTTAAGCCTAGAGGGTAGTAAGGAAGCCATATTTGCATACCTGTAAACATCCTTTCCCATTTCCATGGTCTGATTACTATCTTTTTATTTAACCGTTGAAGTCACAGGCCTGTAATAGCTTATCCTCTGTGTATGTGTTGCGCTACCATGAGGTGCTTCTCAAACCCTCTATGTTTTCCTTTCTCCCTTTCATCTTGTACAAAGAGCCATTCTAGATTACCCCTTCACATTCTATGCTCTAAAAATCCTATACAAGTCTAAAGGTCTATTTCCCATAGTCAAGCTCGACTTTCTAAGCACTGCCAATTTTAAGGGCCATCTTTGTGCATTTGAAACCTGAATTGAAGCTTCTTGGTCATTAGCATCCATTAATCCTCTCAAGAACCCTCACGTTGATTCATGGATACCCCTCAGTCGAAGAAAGCACACAAAGGTGACAGGATAGTTAGGAAAGAACATGTGGACATGCACCATTTTGAAACAGAGCCCATGGCAAGGGAGATAATTCAAAGAGTAGGATGCCTCTCTTTCTGCCAGAACATGCAGAGACGCCACCCAGAGGTAGCAAAACAGTTTGCATTAAATTTTGATGGCAAGAAAACCAGAGTTATGAATTTGGAATTTGAGGTAACTGAAACCTCAATCTCAGCTGCAACATGGATTCCCATTTCAGGTGAAAAGTCGTTCAAGGCCATGGTTTTGAGTTCACCCTTTGTTAAATATATCTTTAACCCTGAATATCAAGCCAATGATTTGTCTAAAAGTATGCCAAGGAATGAACTGATCGAACAGTTTGATAGAATTTGAAAATCATACAGAGATATTTTACTTGTGAAGGGAGATTTAACACCTTGTATTATTACCACATAAGGCTGTTGTTACATTTTACTGGTAGGATGGAGATGAATGTTCCTTATTACCTATTGAGAAGTATAGGTAAAATTTCAGATAGGGTGCAAGCCAAATCTAAGGATGTGGATTCTAGTCTTTTCCACTCTTAATTGATTAGAATGTTAGTCTTTGAAGAGTTGGGAAAGAAAGAGATTTCATGGGAGAATTTGGTGGTTACTTCTCACTTCAAGCTGGACCCAGTACCTACTCCCCAATCATAGATTGCAGTTCCTTCAGCATCCACCAGTACTAAAGAAGGTATCAACAAGAAGAGAAAGGGCAGAGCCCCTATTTCAGAAATCAACAAGCAGGTCATGGAAGCTGAGGAGGATATTTGTCCTTCTCCACATAGAGATTTCTCACACCCACCTCCACTAGGGTTAGAAGAAGTGCCTTCCTCTACCAAATTTACATCTAAGAGAGTAAAGAAGCTTCTCTTTCCCTTTTTTCCTCCAGTAGTCGAAATCAAGGGTAAAAGACCTTTCACTAGGTCATCAATTCCTAAGGAGGTTTTCAAAGAGCATCCTTTACCAGAAACCCCTATGAATAAGGAGAAAGGAAAAAACATTGAAAATCCTATGGAGGAGAAATCAGAAACCCCTATTCATAGGAAGAAGGGGAAAGGTACCAAAATACCTTTGGAGAGGAAAGATGAAGTCTTTGTGAAAGATTTTGAAGAGCCTGTGAAGAACAAAGGAGAATTTGTCGTGCAAGAGAAGAAGCATAAAGGAAAGGGTTTTGATAAGGATGATGAAACACACAAGAAAATTCATGTACAGATGGACGAAGAGGATGAGAAGAATCCCACTGAGACTATGCATGTATCTACTCCCCCTGGTGATCATACCTTCAAGAGACTTATCAGACAACTTAAGGAGTCAAGAAAAGAAGTGGCTAAATTGAAAAAGGAAGCCATGTCTGAAAGATTCAAGATGAAAGAGCTTATTGATGGCTACAATCATACCCTTGACTTGGAAATATTTGCAACAAGGAGGACTCAACCCCTACATAGACAGCTCCAGAACCTATATAGGCAGAACAGAGGCTTCCAGGCTCAAAACAGGAATGTAAAGGCAGAATTGAAGCATTTCCAAGATGAGGTAGCCCAAAGGAATTTACAGGTGTTGGTTGAGGCTGCCATTGAAGATGACAAACCAACATTTAAGGAAAGCACAACTACGTTGAAGAAGCCTGCCAGTGCTAAGAAGAAGAAGTTTGTCGAGTCAATTGAAGATACTCTTTCTACCAGAAAGAGTGTGAGGCTAAGTGTCAAGATGACAAAATAGTTGGTAAGGGGTAAGCTCCAATTTTGGGGGATTGTTCCTTTTTGGGAGGGTTAACTAATATGCAAATACTATATTTTCCATCTATACAGGATTCTAGGCATTTAGCTATATGGATTTTGATTTTTTGCTAAGTGCTAGCCTCACTTAGTGGTAAAAGCACTACCTATGGTATAGTCAAGGCACCTAAGTAAAATGGCTTTCTCATCATGGAAGGACACAATCTACTCTGCACATGTTCAAGAATCAAAGATGCCGCATTTTGGCATTGCTACCCAAACCTGTATGCAGTGTTGCGTAATATTCCACAGAATGCAAAATTGATATATGAGTGCAACACAACGGCGCAACCTACAAGCACTACGTAATATTTGGAAGGGAGAAGGTTTACACACAGGAAAAATATATGTAGCATAGGGGTGCTACCTATAGGCGCTACCTTATATTTCAACAGAGGATAATTTTTGGCGCATATATGAAGCACAGGAGCGCTACCTTCTCTCCTTGTTCTATTTTATGGTGCACTATCCATAGTTGCTACTCAAGGAAGTTTCCAGCAAACACCAAGAATCTAGGAGGACTAGGCTAACAACCTTGGATAAGTTGATGATGGAAAAAGTTACAGAAGTAGCAGCTGGCACATTGAGGACAACTAGAGGCTCCAAAAGGACACATGGAAAAACAGGAGCTGAGCAGAAAAAGAGGATCAAATCAGTTAGAAGCATGAATGGATTAGTCACCAACATTTTTTTGTTTTATAGCATAGGTTGTTTTCTTAGTTGTCAAAAAAAATAAATTTTTAAGAGATTTTCAAGGGAAGGAGGCCAGTTGGTATCTCCAGTTGTTGCCTCCCCTTTTGTTATAAATAGACAGATCAATTGCTTTAGGAGGTTCGGATGGTTGAGCAAGGCTCCCTTTATTTTGTAATATTTTGATGAAGTGACTATGATCTAGTGATGTACTGGACTTAAGACTTTTTGGCTAATAGAAATCAACTTCCTTTCCAGTCTATTTTCTTCAGTTGTTAAATGCTCATGCTTTGAAGGATTCACATGAATTATTGTGGTGATGTGATGGTGGATGTTTGATCATTATATTATCATGATGTTTATTTAGCTTTCTTAGTTTCTGATGTCAAGAAGATCTTGTGATTAGAAACTTTCTTCCTTAGACTTTTGTAGACCTGATGTTTGCATTAGTCCCTACACTCCTCTCACTCAAGTCTTCCCTCTATTTATATTTACTCCCAAACTACTGGTAGAAGTTAGCCAAGACCTTAATTGTTGGTGCATGCTAGCCCTGTTGTCTGAGTTAGAACATTATCATTTGAGTCCTTTTCCATTTGACCCGTTAAAACACTCTATCATTCACATATAACTTGATGGGTATTGGGCTTGCCTTCCATGCAATCTGAAGTTGACTCTTAGTGCTAACAGACATGTCAGAACATGATGACAGGGTTAGATTCTATGTTAAAGGGAGAATCCAATTAGGTGGATTGGAGATCAAGCGTGGTAGGAGATCTGGTAGCGAAGATAGAGCCAACTCTAGGTGGGAGAAGTACCTTCCTTGATAAGAGGGACTTTTGATGTTAGTAGTAGCATCAGACATGTACTTCTGTAATGGAAGGTGTCTAGGATGTGGAAGTTGTTGAAAGCCTTGTATCCTTGAAATTACTTTGGTTAAAAGGAATTTATTAAAGTAAAAGTGATCAATAAAATTTATGTGGGGAAGTTTGTTTTCAGGAATATTTAGAGAGACCACAGTATTAACATTCGGTATTTGACATTTTGAATCCATATCAATAAAGTGATAAAATTAATTAGCATGTAATCTAATCATGTAAATCTTAAGTGGGTGCGAGAAGTAATCTCAACTATCAATCACTTTGGAGATTAGGTTTAGATTGTAACTCATGATTATAAAATTAAGGCTTGGGTGAAGGAGGAAGACACTTGTGAGAGACTTTGGTGAGAGATCAAGGTAGAGAATTTTGGTGACATGACAAGGTCAAGGATAGCAAAGAAGAATTTTTTATATTGTTAGGAGTGTAGAAGCAAAGAAGGAATTTTTCTTACACAAGAGTGAGGAGATCTCACTGGTTGGGTGAAGATATTTTGTCCAAGTGTTCATGCAGAGAGGCTTGGATGACAAAGGATCATGATTCAAGATATTGGATATTTGGAGAAGTACATTGATCTAGAGATCATATATTTCAAGGAGAAGAGAGAGTAGAGGAATCCACAGGTGGGTTTCAATTGATAGAAGAATACACCTTGAGAAACGTGTCGATATATTCTCTCAGTGGGCCATTTTTCCTGTTACGGGAGCCCTTATTTGAACTTAGTAAAAGAATTTTGAAACTAGTTTTCCCTCCGAGGTATTTTATCTGAAAATATTGGTGTTCTTCTGCATGAGATTTTGGTTTCCTAGTTTATGCTTCCACTGCATGTTTAGTTGATTACTCAGTTGTTCTTTGAGTAGATAAACTGGTTTTTTTACCTAACTTTCAGGTGCTAGGTTGAAGTGGTAATATATCAACATGGTATTAGAATATATTGTTGACCCTCGACCAAGTTTTGAGAGAACATTGGTCGTGTTTGACCAGTTTTGGGACTTTGACAGGCTGATCGAAGATGGAGCATCCAGGTAGAGCTGAGATTGTGGGATCTCACTCATTTTGCAGGCTTTTGGTATTTTAGGGTTTATGTAACCGGTATGGGATGTCGGCCCATGGGTTTACCCATGTTTAGGCCCTTTTTGTTATGTATAAATAAGTAGATAGGACTTAGAGCAAAGTCAATCTATTGGATTCATGCAAGAATATATAGAGATTGCTAAGTGCAAAGAACAATTGTTGGATTTTGTGCATACTATGTGTTGAGACTTGCAGAGCTAAGTGCAAGTAATTGTAAGAGGCTTTGTGAAAACAGATTGTGTAAGGATTTGTTCCTTGACCTAATTCGGGGAAGGAGGATCTAGCGAGGTGCGTGCATATCTCCTGCCCTTTGTGGAGTTGGCTCTGTGTCTTTGTGCACAGGAGTAGAAGAATGTAGAAAGATTGAAGACTAATAAATAATAATAAGAGTTGGTGGACGTAGCCCCACCATGGGGTGAACCATGTATATCCTGTGTTGATGTTCTTTGTGCAATGTTATTCATATTTTTTTATGTATTTATATTCTTAGTGCTTATGTATGATGAATGCTAGATCTGAGTTGATGTTATGTTCTAAATGATTAGATGTGCTCAATCTTTATTATTATTGTGTTTATCTGCAATAAGGATTTAACCTGCGATGTGAATAAGTTTTAAGAACTAATGCATGTTATTGGCTAAGCGCTCTATTCAGTGTTGTAATCATAGATATGTGTCCCAGCTCAGTTGTAGACATCTGAGTCCTGCAACCCCCCCTTGACTCTACCTCGGGTGATACTTCATCTGCTTCGCAGGTATTGCTGAAAGGGTTGGTAGTTAGGGTTTTGTTGGTGCGTTGTTGAATCATTGAACCCTGGGTCTGCCCCTCTGCCAACAAATGGTTCTGTTGTCGGGACCTAAAACTGTGATTGTTGGGAACTAAAGAAAAGAGAAATCTCTATGCATAGATCTGTTTCTGTAGTGCATAGTATTCTAATTGACTTGCGAAGCTCTGTGCTAAGAAAGAACCCTGATCTGAAGAAAAGAGGTAAGATATTAAAGCTATGTGCTCTGGTAAAGGTAATATAAGTGGAAATTTTTTCTTCGAAAGTATGAATCTAGGTATGTTTGATAGATTTTTTCCTAGTCTGAAAACTAGGGCATAGTTAGAAGAAAGAATGGATCTAAATAAATTTGATAAAGATAGTGAAATATATGTTATTCCTATGCATAGAAAGAATTTTTGGACTAAAAGGTGGATGCAAGAACTTAGAAAGAATTTTTGCAGATTGCAGGTCCATCACTGTGATCCCAGTGCACAGTATAGGAAAGGTTGGGGACCGCTTAAAAGAAAAAGAGGATTGACACTGTGTTATAATTGCAGAAGACTGAGACATCTTGCTAAGAAATGCCCTGGTATAGATCCTATTTGTCTTTATTGTAAAGATATTGGTCACGAGGTTGAGGATTGCCCTAGGATGATTGCTAAAGTTGAAAAGATGAAAATGAGACAAGAAAACCATAAAGAAGGTCAAAAGGATAAGGATATGTTAGAAAACCAGAAAGAATTAGAGACTATGTTATTACAATTAAAAGAAGAAATGGATGATCATAGAGACTTCAGTATACCATAGATCTTGAAAGAAAAATGGTGCATAGAAACAAGAATAGGAGACTTCGACATAGACTGTGTCTTGGATGAGGAAACAAAGGTGAATATCATGCCAAAAAGCACTTGGGAAATTTTGGGAAAGCCTGTTATGGTTCCTTCATTGGGAAGGATATGATTGTTTAAAGGAAAGATGATAACCCTATGTGGAAGAATTATTAATGTACCTATGATGGCCCATGAAACATCAACCAAAGAAGAATTTGAAATCATTAATTTTGTTGAGAACATCGCCCCTTCTGCACTATTGTTAGGAAAGACCTGGATTGAAAAGGATCAGATCAGAAGGAAAGTAGAGGAAGAGGTTACAGAACAGAAAAAGAAAGAATTAAGGGACTTCATAGCTAGAAAAATAGAGTGACTAATACAAGAGGATAATTTGAAGAAACAAAGGGCAAGGGAAGTAGTTGTTGAATTTGAAAGAACACAAGAAGGCTTAAAGAACCTGTCCATCCAGGAAAGAAGTGCATCCACCCTGGGAATAGTAAGAGAAGAGGTATTACATTTGAACCCTATGAAAGAACATCCAAAGTGAGAAGTTACTATGCTAGAAGAACATAAGAATAAGAATGGAAAGAGGAATCCAGAGACTCAGATCAAAGGAAAGGAGGCAATAAATCTTAGTAAGAAGAAAGAAAAACTATAAAAACTATGGGAAGTTCCGAAGAAGACTTCGTAGAAGGAAGGCTTGCAGAACTTGAACCTCGTCGGAATATCAGAACCGCATAGAATGGGACTTTTCCATGGTGAATCTATATGACCGTTGGAGGCGTACCAACCATTAGAATGATGCTCTAGAATGGCTAGAAAAGAAGTTATGGATGGAAAGAAGTGCGCAATCAAAGGGACAAATCTTCCAGGACCGCAGTAGGAAGAATCAGGGCATTGGCCTTAGAGTGTAAGAAATTAAGTAATTGAAGTGCACAGACCTATGAGTGCCTTATAGAAGATCTCGAGCTAAGGAAATTGGAGGTGAAGCAACAGGATTCCACCGTACAAGCATAGTTGAAGCTGCTTACTGTCGTTGAGAAGATGAAGAGGTCACGGGAGAAAGGCGCAGTCCAGCAGTAGGTTACTACCATCCAGAGCAAAGTAATGGAAGTGACACAAAGACTCCAGTCAGTGCAAGACGAAGCTTGCATGATATTTGAATAAGTTGAAGGGCAAGGCTCACAGCTAGACCAATTGGTTGCGACAATGGAACAATACCTAGAAGGGCTTGTTACTGAGCAAGTCATTCAGGAGTTCACCAAGGAGGAGGCTCTAGCAAAGAAACAAGTAGAGGTAGCTCGAGCTAAGCTCGAGGCCTTCGAAGCAGCCCTGCCCAGATATGAGTGACTCAGGACGAGTCACAGGTGAGTGTTGGGGGCCTGTTGGCCCTCGACCAAGTTTTGAGAGAACATTGGTCATGTTTGACCATTTCTGGGACTTTGACAGGATGGTCAAAGATGGAGCGTCCAGGCGGAGCTGAGATCGTGGGATGTCACTTGTTTTGTGATATTTTTGGGATTTTAGGGTTTATCTAACGGGTATGGGATGTCGGCCCATGGGTTTACCTATATTTAGGCCCTTTTTGTAATGTATAAATAAGTAGGTAGGACTTCGATCGAAGTCAGTTTGTTGGCTTTGTGCAAGAATATGTAGAGATTGATAAGTGCAAAGAACAGTTGTTGGATTTTGTGCATACTGTGTGTTGACACTTGCAGAGCTAAGTGCAAGTAATTTTAAGAGGCTTTGTGTAGACATATTGTGTAAGGATTTGTGCCTTGACCTAACTCGGGGAAGGAGGATCTCGCGAGGTGCGCGCAGATCTCCTGCCCTTTGCGGAGTTGGCTCTGTGGATTTGTGCATAGGAGAAGAAGAATGTAGAAAGCTTGAAGACTAATAAAGAAAAAGAAGAGTTGGTGGACGTAGCCCCACACAGGGGTGAACCACGTATATCTTGTGTTGATGTGTTTTGTGCAATGTTGTTCATATTGTTTATGTATTTATATGCTTAGTGCTTATGTATGATGAATGCTATATCTGAGTTCATGTTATGTGCTAAATGATTAGATGTGCTCAATCTTGATTATTACTGCGTTGATCTGTAATAAGGATTTAACCTTTGATGTGAATAAGGTTTAAGAACTAATGCATGTTATTGGCTAAGCGCTCTATTAAGTGTTGTAATCATAGATCTGTGTCCTAGCTCAGTTGTAGACATCTGAGTCCTGCAAACCCCCTCTGCCTCTGCCTTGAGTAAGACTTCATCTTCTTCGCAGGTGTTGTCAAAAGGGCTGATAGTTAGGGTTTTTTTGTTGCGATGTTGAAGCATTGAACCCTGGGTCTGCCCCTGTGTCAACATATACCAAGGGTTGAATCTAGGAAAATCAAGACTAGGTGTGTCGATGGGGTCGTCGAACCTCTCTGGTGCATCCGTGCTTCCAAGGGCATACGGATCCACTCCTTGGGCATGCTCCCAAGTTTACCCACCCTTACCCAAATGAATCCAAATTCTCTATGAATCGATTTAAGGCAAGTAAGGTGTGTTCCCCCTTAGTGCCAGACGTCACCTTCATGTGTCCAAGGTGCTCCTACTCACACCCAATCATCTTCGTTCACCCAACTGGTCACTTATTCCTTGTGCTCTGCATCCATTCGATCATTGAATATGCCCAAGGAGCACATGTTTGATGGGTTTCATGGGAGACCTTACATACTCCCCCACTCCAAGCCTTGGTCGTCCCGGAAAACATCTATCGATCTCCATGGAGTCTCTACCCCATCTATGGATCTCATCAACACCCAATGACTATTGTCTCCTCAACCATTGGCGTCAAGAAAAATCTCCATAGGAAGTTCTACAAAGTTGTTGATGTGTTTCCCTAACACCCATAAATTAAGTGATTGGGGTAAATATGTGAACCTATTTTTATTTCAAATAGACACCAATTTTTTTTCAAACTTGAAAAATTCTAAATAATCTTCACTCGTTGATCATGAAAACCAAACAAGTTTCCAATCAACTTCAGTTATCCAGTTATTCATAATAAAAGGCTAACTATGCAACTCATGATTTGGAGTTGGAAGCCATAGTGCATGCTCTGAAGAAATGGATATATTACCTCATGGGAAAGAGGTTTGAGTTGAGGACAGACCATAACAGTCTGAAGTATTTATTTGATCAGCCAACCTTGAATTTTAGGAAGAGTAGATGGTTGGAATTCCTATGTGAGTACGACTTTGATGTCAAGCATATCAAAGGAAAGGAGAACAAAGTGGTTGATGCACTCAGCAGAAGAGAGCATGAACTACAGGCTACTACCATTAGCATGTATCAAACTAATATTAAAGGCATAGTTTTGGAAGCTGCAAATGCAGATTTGTAGTACTTGGAATTGGTGGAAAAGATACAACAAGATAAGATGCTACAGAAAGTGGAAGATTATAAATTGGAAGTTGATGGAACACTCCTGTACAAAAATAGAATTTATGTACCTAATTTCCAGAAATTGAGAATTATGATCTTGAAAGAAATGCATAATGTGCCTTATGTTGGGCACCCTGGATATTAGAAAATAGTGGCAGCAGTCAAGAGACATTACTTTTGGCTAGGTATGAAGAAGGAAATTGCAGAATACATCGTCAGATGTATGGAGTGCCAGAAGGTCAAAACTGAACATAGGCACCCAACTGGGTTGCTACAGCCTTTACCCATTCCTTAGTGGAAGTGGGAAGTGGTGACAATGGATTTCATCACAGGATTACCCAGAATAAATAAGAAACATGATTTCATCATGGTGGTCATGGATAAGCTTACGAAAGCTACCCATTTTATTCCATTGAAGACTACTCACAAGGCAACTAATGTTGCCAATATCTATATGAAGGAAGTAGCACGATTTCATGGTATCCCCAAAACAATTATGTCTGACAGAGACCCGAAATTTACCTCAAAGTTTTGGAAGGGGTTATTCAAAGGGTTCGGAACAAATCTAAACTTTAGCACTGCTTATCATCCTGAGTCTGATGGGCAGACAGAGAGGTTGAACCAAGTGATAAAAGATATGTTAAGAATGTATGTGATGGATAAACCATCTAAATGGGAAGACTACCTACACTTGGTAGAATTTTCCTACAACAATGGGTATCAAGCATCACTGAAGATGAGATTGTTTGAAGCACTTTATGGAAGAAAGTTCAACACCCAAGTATGCTGGGATAACCCAGCCGATAGGGCAGTGGTTGGGCTAGAGTTGCTCAAGGAAATGGAAGAGAAAATGATAAAGATTAAGAAGAATTTGAATGTTGCCCAAGACATGTAGAAAAGTTATGTTGATAAGAACAGGACCCATAGGGATTTTAAATTAGGTGATCATGTTTTCTTGAAAGTGAAAGCCAACAAAAGTTCCCTGAAGCTGGGAAACTGTTCCAAGTTGGCAGCTAGATATTGTGGGCCGTTTGAAACCCTAGAAAGGATTGGACCAATTGCATATATGCTTGCATTGTCTGCATCCATGACTGTACATAATGTGTTTCATGTTTCATTGCTTAAAAAATATATACCTGATCCTAATCATGTGATTGATTGGAATGTGATTAAGATGGAGAAAGAAGGCGTCTTGCAAGTACATCTGGTGCGCATATTGGACAGGAAGAGAAAGAAGCTTTGAAATCATGCCATATGGATTGTAAAGGTCTAGTGGACCTGGTATGACATTGAGGATGTGACATGGGAGCATGAGGATGCTATGCGGGTAGAGTACCTGCATATTTTTGAAGATTTTGAAAATCTTGTTGTTATTATGTAAAAGAGTTTCACTAAGGACAGTGAAAAAATAAGGGGAGGGGATTATAATACCCCGGCTCGAGCCCCTATGAAATGTACCGAAGTTTGTAGGCTGGTGAGCCAAGTGTTGATAAGCTGGTAGGATTATGTGTTATAGGCCGAATAACCTGGATGCTAAGGCCAATAAGCCTGATTTTTGTATATGTAATTATGCAAATTATTAATAAAAATTATACATCATTGCGTGTAGACTGGCCACGAGGAAAGAGTGATGGGAGACGAAGCTCCACTAGGTAGGGAAAGGGGTATGATTGAGAGGATAGGAAAGAGGGGCTAATCTAGAGGCCTTAACCCAAGGGAATATTATAATATATTCCTGAAAATGAAAATATTAAAGTGGGGAAAAATAAACCCAGTTATCCTAAGTTTCTGGGAAAGGGGAACGGATGATAAATGGAGTGCATGCAACTCTAGGAAGATAGGTGTCGACCTAGGATCATGCAGTTAAAGTTGGAGAGTCATCTCATTGGGAGGGTTTTCTCCCATTTTCCCATCCCTTGCCTAACTCGATTGGCCTCCATCATGGACCTCTGCATCTTTCACGCATCTCTGAAACCAATAACTAATGAAGCTGATATGTGTTTTCCTATGAAGCTAACATATATCTACTTGCCAAAACCGTGTTGTGCCTTACCGAATTGTGGTTGTTGCCATTCCCTGAGTTATATTGAGTTTTTTTGTTGTCCTCACCTGGCCAGAAACTAAGTTGAAGCTGGTTGAAGAAGGGGGTTGTCAGGCCCGTGGTTGAAGCAGCAGGTTGTTAGGCCTGTGAGCAGCTCTCTCTAGGTGAGAGAGTTTGTTGGGAAGTTATTTTCTCCTAGAGAGAGTCTATTACCAGTTATTGAGCTATGATAATTCTTGATCCGGCTTATTTACAAGACCCTAAAAGGGGAAGTAGAGCAGCCGATGGACTATGGAAAAGTGAAGGTGCATGTTCCCAGGGTGGAACATGCATGTGGGGAATGAAATTCCATGAGTATTGGGCATAAGAAGGATCCTGGAGAGAATCCTTCCAGTTGCACTATCACACGCCCACGACAACATAATAATTTTTTTTCCTTTTTCTCAAAGGACATTATTCCCAAATTCCTACAGGAGTAGAGCACAGGCTAGTCCATTCCTCATCCTCCACCTCGTGATCGAGACCTGGGACCATAGGATTAGTTTAAAAGGCTCATCGCATTTCGCGACATCGGGGCTCCCGATGCAAGGCGTCCCAACCTCTTCATCTCCTTTAGCCCCGAAAGCGATTAAGGGTCCTAGCGTGTGCTATCCCTCTCATGACCTATGATCATGACGTGACCCTCCTCCACATCACCATGACGCTATGACCACAGCCTACAACCATAGGTTATTTCGTGTTTCACGATTTCAGGACTTCACGTCCCTCGACTTCTCATTTATTTGAATTCTCAGGTCTCGAAATACCAATCCCTGAGTTAGACCCTTAGCCAACTACTAGCACCTGCCTCCTCCTTCTACCACATGACCCTATCCTATGACCTAGGGCCAACCCATTGAGCGCGTCGGGGTTTCTTATGTCGGGATTTCATGACTTGCGAAACTGAGAGATTATGCCCTTTGGTCTTCCGGACGCCAAAATGCCAAAACTCATTCATGCTAAATCGACAGTCCAGATCACTCCTAGATCAATGACCATGATTACGTCATGAATTCATGAATCATGAGTTTATGCAGTCCTACCCTTTGACCACTCCAAGTCGTGAGTTAGAAAAATGCCACCCGACTGCCACATGTCCCTGCTGAATGGATGGTCCTGATTAAATTAGGACTTTCAGGACTATGACGGGTCCATCAATCCATCTACACAAGGGTTAACATCGATGACCCAGATAGCTCCTAATGGATCCTTGGATATATGGTCCCAGTTCCATCGCTACTTACTAAGGTTGAAGGGGTCAAGGCATTAACGCCCGCACTCCTCCCCTAGATCCATTGGTCCTGACAGACCTGGGGTATTTCTGAAAGGATCTCATCCATTCTTCTACCAAATGAATGGATACTACCTTTCAATAATTGGATTCACTATCCTTTCTGAACTTGGGTCACGAAATTCAATCTTTCGGAGCTTCAGACTCCCACGACTCTAAAATCTTAGAGAACTACTCTTTCTTGCACAAGTTTTCTAGACCCGGATCGCATGAAACTTCATATGGTTCTTGGGCACTTATCCCTGATTTTAGTTGGGTTTCTGGGTAAAGGCTCGGTATGGTTCCAAAGTTATGAGGCGATTCCCAGGGAAAGGTGCTCTCGAGGAGCCATCCTAGAATATTGCGAAGGTCAACCAGATGGGTCTATTCTCAATGAGATGGATGCATACTTTGAAATTAACTAATTTACACAAACATCAAATATGGCATATAAGCATAAACATTCATCCATGATATTCAATTCAAAATATAAGGCATAAAAAACTTATCAAAACCACAAGGCATGATGCAATTGCTAAGAGGGGTGCTCGTTTCCACCCAACCATAGGCTCAGTGACTCCAAACAGATTTACCACTAGCCACCCCTAAGCTAGACCACGATGCTCTAAGATTCAATCTCTTACTTCCAGCTCAACAGAAGTCAAGGAAGAAGGTTACTCTCCTTCTCCTGATACAGACAAAAATCGAGGACGAAAGCTACTCTCCTTCTCCTGTGTTCAGAACTCCCTGTGGTTCCAAGGTTTTGCGGTTCTCTTCTACGATCCTTGTCATGCACTCTCCCTTTCTCTACCCTTCTCACACTTCCTTTATTTCCCTTCTCTACAAGATTGCGTGTGGCATGAATTCCCCTATACGTGGTCAGGTTTGAGAGCTTTACAGATGGGCGGTTCGCCCCATCCCCTCATTAACTCTTGAGGAGCCTCCCCACCTACCATCCCTATAGGAAATTAATTCCAGGGTCAGAGAGTTTCCTTGGTCTTTGAGAAGGTAAAAACCAGTATGGTACTGGTTCGGTGGATGTTAATGCAACCATTCCAGGTCCCTTCCACCACCCTTCATTATCCATCATGGTCTCTTTTAGCACATCCCCCTCCCAGTAGTCATGCAACACATATTCATAACAAATTTTACGTTCATCGACCTTTTATACAAAGGTCCATCAAATCAAACATTCACACCTTTGAGTTTGCCATAGTTCTTCGTCAATATAGTTATTTTTATAGACTGGGGGAAACATGGTGCTACAATTCCCTCCCTCTTCAAGGAACATCATGCTCAATGTTCTATCTATCAATTATGACATGTATGTTGATATTATGGTAGTTGCGGGAGGTATATACCTCCATGTGTAAACCTGATGAGGATAGAATACTCCGGGAAGCAAGAAAAAACCCTAATGAGTTGGCTAATAACCATAGAATACTTTTCAGCTCAAGAAGATAATTTATATTAGGTTATTAGCCTCCAAGAGAAGAAGTCAGCCATAAATAATAATATATACTGAACAAACAGATACCCAGAATGAGAAGTCGGCCCAGAAAGTTATCCAGAATTAGTATAAATACAGGAGGCCAGTTCTCATTATGGCAAGCAGTCTCAGAATTGCAGAGCAGTACTTGTGCACACTACAATGCCCAGTTTTGTGCATGGGTTTGGAGGAGAGCTGTCGGTGCAGCTTCTGCAGCTAGCAGTTACCTTTTGGCATGGAATATCTCTTGGCTAGTTTTTGGACTATCTGATCAGCTCTTGTTGGTGCACTATTCTTGGGAAAAGGTGTGCTACCCTTTGTTTGGATATCTAGCCTAGGGTTTTCTTCTGGAGTGATTCTCTATCAAGGTTAAGGTGCTCAGAGGGTGGCTTCAGCCTATGGTTGGGTGACAATAGTGATATTGTCAATGGTAAAATGAGCACATCCATTATATTCTAACAGGTTATGGGCCCACACCTCCTTCATTCAGTCTAGCTGTTGGAAGGAAACATAGCCAGAAGGATATTAAGCTCATTGAAGAACTGTTGCTAGGGTTTCTAGTAGGAGCAGTCACCAAATCACTACCGCTAGGGTTTCTAGTAGGAGCAGTCACCAAAGCACTACCACTAGGGTTACTAGCAGGTGCAGTTGTAGAAACCCTAATCCTCTTGTTGAGGCACATTAAGTTAATGGATTGACCTAATCTTCAGATAGATCAGTGTGCTCTATCCTAGCACATCTCCTATTACTCTCAGCAAGCCAAGACGTCAAGTTTGAGTTTCTGGTTAAATCTAGGGTTGACTAAGTCAAAGTAGCCATGACTTACTCTATGAAGTCAGATAACAAGTTAGATGGAGCTTCTAAATTCAGAGCCTGGAAGACAAGGATTGATCTCATCCTTGCCAAGAACAAAGTGTTGGATATCGTGAAAGGAAAGATAGTGAAACTAGAGTTTGAAGAAGGGAAAGAGAAGGAACCACAGAACGTTGCAGCTATGGAGAAGTTCAAAGACAGTGACATCAATTCCATGAGTATCATAGTGGATTCTATAAAATACCACTTGATACCCTACATCTCCCATCTTGACTCATCAAAGAAGATGTGCAATGCCCTAACAAACCTCTTCTCAGTCAGAAACATTGGACAAATAATGAGTCTGGAGAATGAGCTCCGTGACATGAAGATGAATGATGATGATAGCATAACATCATACTTTGTGAGGATCTCCTGGTTAAGATATCAACTACAATCTATTGAAGAAATCATTTTAGAGAAGGAACTAGTAAACATAGTACTCAATGGTCTTCCCAAGGCGTGGGATGCATTTGCCGCAAGCATGAACACAAGGAAGGAGTATCCTACATTTGAAGAACTTTGGACTTGTTGTGCTCAAGAAGAATCCAGGATCAGTGCAAAAGAGAAACCCCAAAAGAAGTACGATGATCAAGCCTTCACAAAAAGATTCAAGAATTTCATGAACAAAAGGAAGTTTGGTTCAAAGAGGAAGACAAAACAAGAAAAAGATATTTTAGAAATACAATGATTCAACTGTCGAAAGTATGGTCACTACAAGAATCATTGTCCTAAGCTAAAGAAAAGGAAGGAGAAAAACGAAGCATCAGTTGCCAAAGAAAAGGAACCTACAAAGAAGACTAAGCAGGATGAAAGAGACTTCTTCTTCTAAAGGTAACAATACTCTTCTTATTTCTTGTACATATCTTGTTTGCATCGTCTCTGTACATATCTTGTATATCTATCTCTTGGAAGATAATGTATTACAAGAATAACTATACCTATAGAAGAACAACAAGATAAGGATTGATATCATTAGATAATACACATGAAAGGATGAAATACGTCGAATCAATCATGAAGAGACTTAGAAGAAGCAAAGACAGAAAGAAGTCAGAGAAAGACTTATAACTTTTTTGTAGAAGACAACAAGACAAAAGCGTGGACTCTGTTAGACAGAGAGAGCCAATTATATATTGTAGAAGACAATAAGGATGCAGACGGAAGCATGGACTCTGTTAGACGGAGGGAGCCGATTATATGCACTCATACATGAAGCAAGAATTAGGAGGGAGATAATCCTATGATCCATTAAAAATGATGAAGTATGGTAGCAACCATGAAAGATAGTACGTGTTCAGTTCAACCGCAGAAGAATACCTCTTCGAAGAAAAGCCTTAAATTATCCCTAGTTGTCCATCCAGATTTGTGATCCTATGATAAAAGAAAGAAGTGAAATCTTTAGGGCATGGAATCTATAAGAAGCTCCATGGACCCAAGAGATAAAGGAAAAACATGAGGAAGAACATGAAGATTCCAAGAAACAAGAGAAGCCAGAACAACTAGTGATTATATCACAAGATTACCAGCCTAACATGAACTCACTAAAAGAAATCAAGCAGAGGAACTAAAAATTGTGATGAAGAACAATGTATGGAATACTTATGTGTGAAAGCATTGCAAGATCCTGAACTAGAGGTTCTCCCAGATGGAGGGAGAAGACTATGATGATTACTCATTTCAGTAAGCCAAACATATCTTTACATGAGTTAATATCCATGAGTTGGAGTTCTACATCAGATAAATGCAAAGAATGTTCTCGAGAGAAATTGAGCAAAGAGCATATGAAGAGAAATATCAAGACTTTGAGGCATACCAGAAAGAGACCCTTGTATGCAAATGGAAGAAAATAACTCGGTGGAGAACCTCCAGTGCATAATAGAAGCGTGGTGAAGATTTCCTATAACAAGATATTGTATCAAGATGATTACTCAGAAGATCAAATATTATGATGACAGAAGAAGTGCCACATGGATATGTTTTGATTTTCCAACAATGATATATTTTATTGATCAGCACTACATGAAGCCTTCAAAGAGGACCAGTGCTCCAGAACGAAGTACATTTGAAATCAAGCATTACATTATCCGTGATGAAGTTCAGAAAGGAGAAAGAGGTTCTCCAATACATATCTCCACAAATGAGTAGATAAACAGACATCTTGGTAAAGCTTCTGTCCAAGATAAAAGAGTTTTCATACTCAATTTGGAGCTCGTGGAGACGACTTCCTTATTGAAAAAGGAAGATATGACTCCCACTTTGGGAGGGAGCACTGATATGTATTGATTTATGGACAGTCATTTTTCAGTTCATAAAATGGTCTAGGATGAGCAGTTTCCTTTCCAGTTCGGAAAGTGAATTGATATTTCTGACGGACAACGATTTCTCATTGTGGTTAACATTGGAAGTGGTCCAGATTGTTGATGTATCATAGACAATGGCTTTCCATTGTGGTTAACATGGGGAGTGGTCTAGGGAAGTCTCTCTTCTTGAGGGTTACTCAAGAAGACAGGCCTACCTCGCCGGACAATGATTTCTCATTGTGGTTAACATGAGGAATGGTTTATTTTGGAGGTTGGTACAGGACAGTCTCTTCCTCTTGTGGTTAACAGAGGAAATGGTTCGGACAGTCATTCCTTAGGGTTTATACATTCTCTCCAGGGTGCACTTTGATTACTGTAGGAGGAATAGCCCAGGGTGGGGAATGGTCTAGGCTCAACAATCAGGGACATGCATTCCTTAGAGTTTATACATTCTCTCCAGGGTGCACTTTGATTAGTGTAGGAAGAATAGCCCAGGATGGGGAATGGTCTAGGTTCAAAAGACAGGATAGTTATTCTTCCTTTCTTGAGAAGAATATTCCAGATATCTCATTGTTATACTCTGAGGGAAGATATTCTCTTAGATCTCACAGATGTGAGTGAAATATTGGCCCAGATGATTCATTTTATATCATAACAGTGTTTCTTTGCAGGTTGATATCAGGTGATTGTTATGAAGACTGTATGACAATAGATGTATACTATTGTGGTGGATGTGTTCCACTGTTCGTGATTATACATTGTTGATCAAGTACTTGTGTGTTACTTGGTGTGGTAGTGTACCACTGGATTGTAGTTATGTACTACTATGGATAGACACAGTTGTGTTCTATTTTGTTTCAATTTCCATGAAGACTATCAGTAATATTGGAAATGATTATCAGTTAGATGGATAATCAAAGGACGGAGATTTCCTAGACAGAAAATGGTTCAGATCATTTACTCTTCTAGATTAGAAGAATGAATCTTGTATCACTCTATGGAGTGAGCATCATGTCTGATTACTTAGATAGAGTATGGTTTCGAGAGATGATGTAGCTATGACACTGATGATGATGATGATGATGGTGCTCATGATCTAGTCATGATCTAGTATGTACTATTGATGCTACCTGGTGAATGGTATGTTTTTGTGCTCAAGACCATTACCTGTAATACCTCCCTAGCTAGGAGGGAGTGTTGATATTATGGTAGATGCGGGAGGTATTTACCTCCATGTGTAAACCTAATGAGGATAGAATACTCTGGGAAGCAAGAAGAAACCCTAATGAGTTGGATAATAACCCTAGAAGACTCACCGACTTAAGAAGATAATTTGTATTAGGTTATTAGCCTCCAAGAAAAGAAGTCGACCAGAAATAATAATATATACTGAATAGATAGATACCCAGAATGAGAAGTCGGCCCAGGCAGTTATCCAGAATCAGTATAAATATAGGAGGTCGGTTCTCATTCTAGCAGGTAGTCTCAGAATTGTAGAGCATCACTTGTGCGCACTGCAGTGCCCAGTTTTGTGCATGGGTTTGGAGGAGAGCTACCAGTGTAGTTGTTGCAGCTAGCAGTTATGTTTTGCCTTAGAATATCTCTTAGCTAGGGTTTGGACTATCTGATCAGCTCTTGTTGGTGCGCTATCCTTGGGGAAAGGTGCGCTACCCATTGTTTGTCTATCTGGCCTAGGGTTTTCTTCCGAAGTGATTCTCTATCAAGGTTAAGGTGCTCAGAGGGTGGCTTTGACCTATGGTTGGGTGAAAGTAGTGATATTGTCAATGGTAAAATGAGCACATCCATTATATTCTAACAGTGTATGTACATAAGTAAACAAAATTGGATATGCATGTTTCATGGCATCTTCCATTTCCCACGTAGCCTCATCGGGGCCAAAATGTTTCCACTGCACCTTGACCTGTGCAATGGTTTGGTTCTTGAGTGGGGTTTCCTATCTGTCCAGTATGCATAGAGTTTCTAGCAGGAATTCTCCCTCCGGATCCACCTGGATCACAGAGAAATCAATTATATGATTAGATTCATGTACATATTTCTTCAATGATGAAACATGGAAAAAATTATGTGCTTTTACTATGGGAGGAAGTGATACCCTATAGGCTACAAGACCCACTCTATCTATAACTTCAAAGGGTCCACAATATCGAGGTGCCAACTTGGCACAAGCTCCCATCCTCAGGGAACTCTTCCTGGACCTAACTCTGAGATATACGTGGTCTCCCGTCTTGAATTCTCTAGGGGTTCTCTTTCTGTCGGTGTAACTTTTATGTATGTTTTGAGCGACTTTTAGATTTTTCTTTAACTGAATCACTTGTTGTTCCATTTCTTTCAACATGTCAGGTCCAATAGTAATTATGTTTACAGGATTACTCCAACTAACTGGAGTGTTGAATGACCTACCTTAGAGGACTTCGAGAGGGCTCATCTTTAGTGATTCTTGGTAGCCATTGTTGTAGGCAAATTCCACCAGTGACAGGTAATCTTCCCACTTTTTAGGTTGATGCATTACATGCATCCTTAGCATGTATTCTGATATTTGGTTCACTCTTTCTGTTTGTCCATCGGTTTGAGGATGATAGGCTATGTTGAAAAATAATTTGGTCCCCAAACCAGCCATCAAGGATTTCCAAAAGTTTGAGGTAAATTTCATGTCTCTGTCAAACACGATCTCCTTAGGCATGCCATGTAGTCTAAATATCTCCTTCATGAATATGTTGGTGATGTCTATTGCCTTGCAAGTCAATTTGACGAGGATAAAATGAGTGGACTTGCTCAATTTATCCACTACTACCATGATGTCATCATTCTCCCTGGATGATGCTGGTAATTTGGTGATGAAATCCATGGAGATGGTCTCCCATTTCCATTCTGGGATTGGTAGAGGTTGTAATAATCCTGTTGGGTGTCGGTGTTCTACTTTAACCTGTTGGCATTCTATACATTTGGTTAAATACTCAGCTATGTCTTTCTTCAATCCAGGCCAATAGAATTGTTTCCTGGTGGTCATGATCGTCTTCTGGTATCCTGGGTGACCAGTACATGGTCTTTTATGTAGTTCATCCATTATGAACCTCTTCAAGTCGTCACAGTTTGAAATATACAATCTATTTCTGTAAGTTAGTAGACCTCCATATAACATCTGGTAGCCTTCGTACTTTAGCCCTGCGAGTTCTTACTCCAGGTATGAGGTCACGGTCTGGAAGAACACATTTGTTTCTTGTGCATTCTTGACTCTTTCCATGGCGTTGGTCTCGCAGGTGCTCACCGCTGCTAGATGAATTGTTTTCATACTTTTTCTAAGGGCATTGGCCACCTTATTTTCCTTCCCCTTGACATGTTTTATTTTGAAATCAAACTCGCTAAGAAGGGCCATCCACCTAGCTTGTCTAGCATTGAGTTTTGGTTGGTCAAACAGGTGTCACAATCCATAGTGGTCAATCATAAGTACAAATTTCCAACCCAAGAGGTAATGCCTCCACATTTTCAAGGTGTGCACTATGGCGGCCAGTTCTAGATCATGGGTCACATAGTTGACTTCATGCTCATTCAATTTTTGAGATTCATAGAAAACTACGCTTCCTACTTGCATAACGAATCCTTCAAACCCTTCCTTGCAGGCATCAATGCACACGAGAAAGTCAGTTTTAGGATCGACGATCTTCAACACGAGTGCATGGGTCAGTAGGTGTTTTAGGCTCTAAAACCTTTCTTCACATTTTGGGGTCAAAAGGAATTTAACTCCTTTCTTTTGTAGGGCAGTGATTGGACAACCAATCTTGGAGAATCCTTTTATAAATATCCTATAGTATCCCTCTAAACCCATAAAGGATCTGATGTCTGAAACGTCCTTTGCGGTAGGCCATTCCATGATAGACCTAATCTTGTCAGGGTCTATGGCTACCCCTTATTTAGATATGACATGGCCCAAGTAATGTATTTTCTTCTGGAAGAAATCACACTTGCTAAAATTGGCATAGAGTTGATGTTCTCTTAGCACTTGAAGCACAAGTCTAAGATGTTCCTGATGTTCCTCTCTATTCTTGGAGTAGATTATGATATCGTCAATAAAAACTAGTACAACTTTGTCTAGGAATTTGCTGAGCACATTGTTCATCAAGCACATAAAAGTGGTAGGGGCATTGGTTAATCCAAATGGTACTACCACAAACTCGTAGTGACCATATCTCATTCTAAAGGAATTTTTTTGGATGTCTTCACCCTTAATTCGGACTTGATGGTATCCAGATCTCAAGTCAATCTTGGAGAAGATAGAAGCACCTCCCAATTGATAGAACAAGTCATCGATCTAGGGTAAGGGGTACTTGTTATTTATGGTTACCTTATTGAGTTGTATATAATCTATGCACAGTCGAACGGTACCATCTTTCTTTTTCATGAACAGGACTGGTGCTCCCCATGGAGACACGCTAGGCCAGATATAGCCTTTGTCCATCATTTCTTTTAGTTGAAAGTTAATCTCAACTAGCTCGGGTGTTCTCATCCTGTAGGGTGTCCTAGACACTGGCACCGCTCCTGGTGCAAGTTCTATCAAGAATTCAATGTCCCTTCTCGGAGGTAGACTCGGTACCTCTTATGGAAACACATCTCTCAATTCTCTTAGTATGGGGTGGTCTTCGAGGCTTGGTTTGTCTAAAATTGTCATCCTCAACCAATTCCAACACCTGTATCGCATATACTGGGCATCCCTTTCTACAATAATTTCTCATTTGAAGGGCTGATATTCATCTCACCAAGACAGGTTTCTGGATCCCTTGAAGGGTTATCCTCCTTCCTTCTTCACTTACACATTCTAATGTTTTATGGTAACAGTCGATTTTGGATTTATATGCGGCTAGCCAGTCCATGCCAATCAACAGGTCATACAATCCTAGGAGTAGTATGTTAAGGGTTTCTTGGGTGGAGAATTCACCCATAGTGAATTGGCAAGCTGGTATGACCTTCGCTACCTTTCTTTTGGTGCTAGTGGCTAAATGTACCAACCATGGTTTGGCATGTTTATGTGGCTGAAATTTACACTTATCAACATCCTGAGGGGCTATATAACTCAAATTTGAACCAAGGTCAATTAGAATAGACACTAGGTGGTTAGTGATCATACCTTCCATCTCCACCACTGAAGCTTGGTGGTCAGCTTGTTTATTATCCATGGCTGCATAAATTCACGACATACCCCTGGCCACATCATTGATGGTGGTAGCCTCTTGGACATTGTAAATTATCCTACTGTTTTGTTGTCGGTGTGGGCAGTCCCTCAGTAGATGTTCTTCTCCACAACCCCATCATTTCAAGGGTTCTTTCTTTGGATTATCAGTCTTTCTAGGAGTTGACCCAAAATGCTTATTTCCGCTATAGGAGGGGAAATTTTGTTCGTGTACACTTCAGGTAGGAAAGATCATCCTTGTATCCTTTTTATAGTTTTTAAATCTTGGGGATTTAAACCCCTATTTCTGGAATCCTAAACCATCCTTTTTCTTCTAGCCTTCGCAAGGTTTTGTCCGAAGCCCAAACTGTTCATAACAATATCTTTCCTTTCGGATAGTGTCTTCTAGGGTCCTCGACTCATCAAACTCAATCCTATTCTGATAGTCCTTAGGTATACCACTGATAAATCGTTGCACCTTTTCCTTTTCTGCTTTTAGGTAAGGTATGTACCTCAACAGCTCAAGAAATCTGTTGACATATTCTTTTACGGTGAGTTGCCCCAGCTTGAGTTCATAGAATTATTTAGTCTTTTCATCAAAATACTTTTTTGACAGATACTTCTTCCTGAAGTATCTTTCAAACCATTCCCAAGATAGGTCTTCTTCCTGAATCCCTTTTACATTCTTAAGGTCTTCCCACCAAATGGAAGCCTTTCCATTCAGGTTGAAAGTGGCTACTCAGGCCTTCAAGTTTTCCAAGAAGTCATGGACTCTGAAATACTTTATTAGTCCAAGCAGCTAGGCCTCTGCTTCCTCTCATCTCTTTATCTCACCATCGAAAGAGGGTGGTTTGGCCTTCTTGAATTCTTCGAGATTATGACTTTTGGAATGCTTTCACTTCTTCCATTTTCTTTGGGAATATGAACTAGTTCTGCTACTAGAACATCCCTCTAAGTCGCCAGTTTCCTTTCCAGAGGAAATGTTCAATGCCCATCCCCTATCTCTGGGGTGGGCCTTCCGTGAGGTTCTCTTCTCAGTGTAGCCACTCAAAAGGCCATGTTTCCGTATCTCAGGTGGACTTCGACTCTTCTTTGTCAGTCGTCGGTCCTCATGACTGGTGTCAGTTCCATGCTGCAATTGTCTTTGTATGTCGGATAAACTCTACAGCAAGACTACATTAATTTATGTTTGTTTCTCTTGCTCTTTTATCAACCTCTCGTTGTCGGCCTTCCATCTTTGTCGTTCGGCCATGAGACTCCTCGCAGTCTTAGCTACATCCAGAGGGGTCTATACAACCCTCCTTTCATCAGACTCTTCGTCTCTATTATGGGAGCCCTCCCCCACCTCATGTTTCATCACCATTCTATACGTCTGCAGTTTTCCCACAGTTGATCGTTCTCTTGCATGTAGACAAAACACTTGTTGTTAGCTAACATTATATTCATTCATAACCAACACATAAATTCACATTTCTCAAATGCATACACACAGTAGGGATTTCATTCTTTCTTTAATAACATTCTTAACTTCGACTTTTGGTAAAGGGGGTTAAGATAGAGGGTTACTCTTTTTAAGAGTACTTCAAATGGAGTTTCTACGTGACTCGTTCATGAGTCCAAGCAGGACAAGTGTTGTAACCATGCTCTGATACCAATTTGTCACACGCCCACGATGGCATAACAAAATTTTCCCCTTTTTCTCAAAGGATAGAATTCCCAAATTCCTACAGGGGCCTAACGTAGGCTAGCTCATTCCTCATCCTCCACCTCGTGATCGAGACCCACGACCATAGGCTTAGTTTAAAAGGCTCATCACATTTCGTGACATCTGGGCTCCTAATGCAAGGTGTCCTAAAATATTCATCTCCTTCAGTCCCGAAAGAGATTAAGGGGCCTAGCGCATGCTAGCCCTCTCACCTATGATCACAACGTCTCCACACGACCACAACTTTGTGACCACGGACTACAACCATAGGTTATTTTGTGTTTCATGATTTCGGGACTTCACGTCCCTCATATTCTCATTTCTTCAAATTCTCGGGTCTCAAAATACTGATCCCCGAGTTAGACCCTTAGCCAACTACTAGCATCTGCCTCCTCCTTCTACCACATGGCCCTGTCCTGTGACCTAGGGCCAACCCCCTGAGCACGTCAGGGTTTTGTATGTCGGGATTTCACAACTTGTGAAACCAAGAGATTCTTCCCTTTGGTCTCCCGGACACTGAAACGCCAAAACTCATTCATGCTAAATCGACGGTCCATATCACTCCTGGATCAACGACCATGATTACGTCGTGAATTTGTGAATCATGAATTTGTGCAGTCCTACCGTTTGACCACTCCAAGTCGTGAGTTAGCGAAATGCCACCCGATTGCCACGTGTCCCTGCTAAATGGATGGTCTTGATTAAATCAGGACTTTCAGGACTATGAAAAGTCCATCCTCCCATCTAAACAAGGGTTAATATCGATGGCCTAGATAGCTCCCGATGGATCCTGGGATCTACGGTCCCGATTCTATCGCTACTTGCGAAGGCTGAAGGGGTCGAGGCATTAACGCCCACACTCCTCCTCTAGATCCATTGGTCCTGACAGACCTGGGGTATTTCCGAAAGGATCTCGTTCTTTCGTCTACCAAATGAAGGGATACTCCCTTTCGATAATTGGATTCTCTATCCTTTCTAAACTTGGATCACAAAATTCAACCTTTCGGAGCTTCAGACTCCCACGACTCTGAAACTTTAGAGAACTACTCTTTCTTGCATAGGTTTTCCAAACCCAGATCGCATGAACCTTCAGATGGTTCTTGGGAAATTATCCTTGATTTTAGTTGGGTTTCTAGGTAAAGGCTCGGTATGGTTCCAAAGTTATGAGGCGATTCTCGGGGAAAGGTGCTCTCGAGGAGCCATCCTAGAATATTGTGAAGGTCAACCAGATGGGTCTATTCTCAATGGGATGGACACATACTTTGAAATTAACTAATTTACACAGACATCAAATATGGCATATAAGTATAAACATTCATCCATGATATTCAATTCAAAATATAACACATAAAACACTCATCAGAACCACAAGGCATGATGCAATTTCTGAGAGGGGTGCTCGTTTCCACCCAACCATAGGCTCAGTGACTCCAAACAGATTTACCACTAGCCACCCCCAAGCTAGACCACGATGCTCTAAGATTCAATCTCTTACTTCCAACTCAATGGAATTCAAGGATGAAGGTTACTCTCCTTCTCTTGATACAGAAAAAAATCGAAGACGAAAGTTACTCTCCTTCTCTTGTGTTCAGAACTCCCTATGGTTCCAAGGTTTTGCAGTTCTCTTTTGTGATCTCTATCGCACGTGCTCCTTTTCTCTACCCTTCCCACACTTCCTTTCTTTTCCTTCTCTGTAAGATTGCGTGTGGCATGAATACCCCCGTTCGTGGTCAGGTCTGAGAGCTTTACGGATGGGCGGTTTGCCCCATCCACTCATTAACTCTTGAGAAGCCTCCCCACCTACCATCCTGATGGGAAATTCATTCCAGGGTTAGAGAGTTGCCTTGTTCTTTGAGAAAGTAAAAACCAGTTTGGTACTAGTTTGGTGGAAGTTAACGCAACCATTCCAGGTCCCTTCCACCACCCTTCATTAGCCATCGTGGTCTCTTTTATCACATCCCCTCCCAGCAAACATGCAACACATATTCATAACATAATTTACATTCATCGACCTTTTATACAAAGATCCATCAAATCAAACATTCACACCTTTGAGTTTTACATAGTTCTTCGTCAATATAGTTATTTTTACAGACTGGGGGAAACAGGGTGTTACATGCACTATGCAATTTCCCATAACCTTAGCCTAGTCTAGGATTCCCTTTCCCTGGGTGGAACTTAGTCCCAGCTCTAGGACGACCCACTACTAAATGTGATGAGTATCATGGTCTAAGATTGGGATGTTCGTGGAAGGTCTGCATGCAGTTGGTGGAACTCAATTAAAAGATAGGTATTCATTCCTTGCTCATTCACATGTTATGTATTTATATATGTTGTTACATCTATGGTTTTGTATAAATTACTACATGTATTATTTTACTGTTATTTCTGCATCAGTTTGTGTATTAGCATAATATGGTGTTTGTCTATCATTTTAATTATATCTAGATGATGATTTTTATTTCTACGAGATAGCATGGCCCGGTCTGGGTGGTCGGGGGTGTTAAAACAAATTGGTATCAGATCATAGAGAGATGTCCGATAGTGACGTTGCTCGACCTGTTGGAGGTTGGGGACATTACAAATTGGTATTAGAGAATAGAGAGACATTCAATAGTGATGTTTCCCGACCTGTTAGTGGTTGGGAACGTTACAATAAACCTCTACCAAGATTACCTATGTCAGTGTGTTTGACCCTGAGTTTTGCCTCCTGTTAAGAGAAAGAAGAGATACCTCTTTATCTCATATGCAAGATGCAGCCCTTGAAGTAGAGTCTAATATATTGGCAGCTAAAAAACAAAGGAATAAAGTCGATAGAGACAGAAGAAAAGGTATGGATGAAGCTTCAACCTTTGATTCGTCTGCTTCCTACCCTCAAGTGGATGAGTTGACAAAACTGGTAAAATCACTCCTTGCAGAAATGGAGAAATTGAAGTTTGAAGGAAAGAAAAGTTATAGGAACACCCATAATGTTGATAATAGGGGTAATTTCAAAAGATCCAATAATTCCCCTTACATCATCCAAAGAGATTGAAGAAATAGGGATAGGGATGATCAAAACATCTAAGCCCCTCTCCAAAATAACCTAGTTACTGATGAATAAGGAGAGGAAGAAGAAGTTGACCCTGAAATCCATTGTCTTGGTGACACCTCTTCATCTCCTCATTTAACTCAATATGAATATGAAGAGTCTCCCATGGATATCCAACTAAATGAACTGGGCAAAGGGGAAAGGACCAATGGAAATCCTAATAGATACAACTTGAGGTCAAAGAAAAAAGAGGAGAAACTTGGCATTTCTGATCATCCTACTAGAACATAGAATCCTATTAAGGATGTGGCAGCTAGTAGCAAAGAAAAAGAGGCACAAAACCCCCAGGTAGTTTTTAAGATCCCTACCCCGAAAGATAAGGAGATTCTGAAGCCTCCCTCCTCTTTTAGCTTTGAGAATGAGATTCAAAAGATTAAAATCCATGTAGCTTTTTTGGAGCTAGTTAAGAATGAGGATTTCAAAAGGTACCTTTCCAAAATGATGCAGATTGAACCTTCATCTTATCCCATAGATTCATTCAACCTCCAAGATGAAAAACCAGATGTTATACTAGGACCTTTGGTAGAGGATAGGTATGACTCTTCCCCTCCTTTCTATACATCATTGAACATTCATGATAAAGTGTTGCACAATTGGTTGATGGATTCAGGGGCATCTCATAATATCATGCCTAAGACTATCATGGATGAGCTTGGGTTGGAGGTTACAAAAACCTACCATGACCTATACTAATTTGATTCCATGAAGGTGAAGTGTCTTGGGGTTATCAAAGACATGGTTTCTTCCTTGTTCCAATTGCCAATGAAAACTGTGGTCATGAATATTGTGGTGGTTGATGTCCCCACTAAGTTTGGGATGCTCTTGTCTAGATCTTGGATCAAAATAATAAGGGGAACTTTGCAGATGGACCTTTCATATGCCACCATTCCTGTGTTTGGGGGGGAACATACAAGGCTTTATAGGGAAGCACAACTTGCTTACATTATCAATGATGAAGCAAATCCTACCAACCACCCTATTTTTGTAGTTGATACTGATTTAGGAACTAGTATGTTACAACTCATTGATGCTCCTAAATCACCTACTGAAATCAGAAAGCATCCTATTACCCCTTGTGAAGATCCTCCTCCCAATACCTTTGTTTGGAAGATTTATTTTTATGGAGCATCTTCTAGGGAGAGTGTTGGTGATTGGGTAGTCTTTATTTCCACTACAGAAGAGACCATATCTCTGTCTTACAAACTTGAATTTGAAAAAACAAACAATGTGGAATAATATGATGCTCTTGTTTTGGGTTTGAGGGTTGCTAAAGACATGAATATTGAAGAGATAGCAGTGTTTGGAGATGTTGAGTTAATTGTTCACCAAGTCAAAAATCTGTATCAAGCTAAACACCCCAGGTTGAGGACCTACAAAAATGAAGTCTAGGATCTTGTTGATAGTTTCTTCTTGGATTTTAATATCTCATTTTTTCCAAGAGAGGAGAACACTATGACATATTCCTTGGTTGTTTCAACAACTAATTTCATAATTCCTTTGCCCCCGAAGCTCAAGTATGATGTGGAAGTAAAGTATAGACCTTGTGTACCTAACAATGTCAAACATTGGAAGGTTTTTGAGGATGATATCGAGATAAAAATATTTCTTGAGACTATGGATGAATTTTATGTTTCACATATTGATCAAGATCGGGATACTGAAGAAATCCCCCGTGCTGATGTTTTTTTGAATAAAATTGTTGACCATCATATTATTCAGTTACCCAGTAACCATATTCCAAAAGGACTTGTCCCCTTGGAAAGATTGTTTGATAGAAATGATGTTGTTGTAAATATTAAAGGTTCAACTAAAGATGTTGATGTGACTGAATGCAATTTAGGAACAAAGGAAGATCCAAAGTATGTTAAGTTGTCTAGCAGTTTTTCAAAGAAACAAAGGGATGAATATGTCAAGATTTTAAAGGAATTTGTTGATGTGTTTTCCTAGAAATATGAAGACTTAAGAACATATGACACATATATCATTGAACATAAGATTCCTTTGAAAGAGGAGATCAAGCCTTTTAGGCAGAAGCTCAGACAGATAAATCCGATGTTGTTGCCAATTATGGAAAAAGAAGTGAAGAAGTTGTTGGATGCCTAGATCATCATTCCTTTGAGATATTCAAAATGGGTGGCTAACTTGGTGCCTGTGAGGAAGAAAAATGGGGAAATTAGGTTGAGTGTTCATTTTAGGAATTTGAATAGAAGCTCCAAAAAAGATAACTACCCCTTGCCAAAGATGGAACACATTTTGCAAAGAGTGATTGGTTCATCTAGGAATTCTATGATTGATGGCTTCTATGGATACAATTAGATCTTTGTCCTTCCTAAAGATAGAGAGAAGACAACCTTCACTACTTCTTTGGGAACATTCATGTATGCTAAAATTCCCTTTGGATTGATGAATGCAGGAGAAACCTTCTAGCGAGCCATGGACATTTACTTTATTGGGGAGAAAGAAAAATGTGTAGTGATTTATCTGGATGACATTACATTGTTCTCAAAATATGACTAAGAGCATTTTCATCATTTGAAGATGGTATTCCTGAAGTGCAAAAAGTTTGGTCTCTCTCTAAATCCTAGGAAGGCTATGTTTGCTATGAAGGAAGGTAAGTTATTGGAGCACATTGTATTAGCAAAAGGGGTAATAATTGATCCAAGAAGAGTAGAGGCCATCCAAACCCTATCTTTTCCTAGATCTAAGAAAGAGGTTCAGTATTTTATGGGTAAGATCAATTTTCTAAGAAGGTTCATCTCTAACTTTGTTGAATTAGTGAAGTACATTACAACCATGCTTAGAAAGGGAAATGAGGTGAAATGGACTGATTATTCTAGAGATTATTTTGATAATATAAAAAAGGCCTTGACTAAAGCACATGTGCTTATCATCCCTGACTATTCCAAGGAGTTTATGATATTTTCCTTTGCTTCATTTGACACACCGGTTGTTGTTTTGTTGCGGAAAAATACATATGCATTAGAGCATCCTATTTCCTTTTTCAACGGAGAATTAAGGGATGCAGAAATGAGATATGATATCATGGATAAGCAGGCATATTCTTTGGTCAAATCCCTCAAGGCCTTCAGAATATATGTTTTTCATTCAAATATTTTTGCATATGTCCCTTCAGCCTCAGTGAAAGAGATACTTATCCAGCCTAACCTAGATGGGAGGAGGAGCAAGTGGATTGATAAAATTATGGAATTTGACCTTGAAATGAAGCCCACTAAACTAGTCAAAGGCCAAGGTTTAGCCATGTTGTTGGCCGAATCAAATTGCAAATATTTAGGGGTTAATTTCATGAACATAAACTCAGAAAGTAAGCAAGCTGAGTTTGTTGATAAAATCTCCCATGCCAGCCCCAATTTGGTAGAATTCATTTAGTACAAAGACATCATATATTTTTTGTAGAAGTTGTGGCCTCCTGATCGCTTGGACAAGAACAAGGTGAGAGCTTTGAAACTCAAAGAAATCAAATATTTTCTTATTGATCAGGTTTTGTATTGGAAATATCCTCTCAGATTTCTTTTGAGTTGTTTAGATCCACAGGAGGCCCAAAGGGCCATAACTAATTTTCATGACAGCTTATGTGGGGGCCATCATTTTTGGAGGACCACAACTTATAAGATCCTCAAAGTTGGGTATTTCTATCCTATCCTTTTTACTGATGTTTGTGCAAATATTAGAGCTTGTGTCAAATACAAAACGTTTTCTGGAAAGTAGCAGCTCAAATCTTTCCCTTTGAAACCTATGGTGGTTTCTGGACCTTTTTAGCAGTGGGGCCTTGACTTCATTCAAGAAATCCACCCAGCCTCAAGTGGTCAGCACAGGTGGATTTTGAATGCCACTAAGTATTTCACCAAGTGGATAGAATCCATTCCTACAAGAAATGTCTCCCACAAGGTAATCATTAGCCTCATTGAGGATATCATGTCCAGGTTTGGTTTTCCAAGCAAGATTGTTGCTGACAATGTTGCCTCCTTCAAAGTTGAACCATTAATCAAGTTTTGTGAACAGTATGGGATTACATTAATCCATTATACTCCTTAATACTCCTAAGGAAATGGTTTGGAAGAGTCCTGTAACAAGAGCCTCATAAAGATCATCAAGAAATTGTTAGAAGACAACAAGAAAACATGGGATTCGAAGCTAAAATTTGCATTATGGGATGACCGGATTACAACAAAGAGGTCACTTGGTGTTTACTCTTTTTAGCTTGTATATGGGGTTGAGGCTATCTTTCATACTCATCTTGCCTTGCCTATGGAAAAATTCCTCTAAGACTACCAAGGAGAGCTTGATTATATGGTCAGGAGGATACAACAATTGGTAGAAGTATAGCAGACCAGGGGAGAACTACTTGATAAAGCTCAATACCATCAACAGAAGATAAAACGAGCCTTTGACAAGAAGGTAAGCAAGGAATATTTTCAACTAGGTGATCTAGTGCTCAAATGGGATGCACCCAAGCAAGACAAAGGAAAACATGGTAAATTTGAAGCCTTATGGATTGGTCCTTTCAAGATTTATGATGTGTTCTCAAATAACACTTATAAATTGTAGAACATGGAGGATTCCAAAGTTTTTGGTGGCTCTGTCAATGGGCACTTTCTGAAAAAATAATTTTCTTAATCCATGATTGGCTTTCCATCCATTGTAAATACCACTTTCTTGTTTATTTATGTTTCAATACTTGACCCCATGACCCAAAAGCTAAGGCACTGGAACTGCTTGTTCTTGGTAGCTCACAAGGAGCATGCCATCCCCTGTGGAGCCAATGTTATCACATGAAATTGTCAAGGGGCGTAGGTGATGGCCATGAACACAAGAAGATAGGTGGGTGCAGTGTTGAACAATAGAGATTCACCGTGCAGTTAAATTTAATGCCATCTCTAAGCACGGTTGGAAGAACGTTATAGTTGGTAGGCGGATAAATTTTAGTGGGGGCACTAAAATAGTAGGTACACCCAGATCGTAGGGTCGTTTAGATCAATGGACATGCTTCATTTCAGCGTCACAACATGATTGGGTGTTAAAATCCATGAGTAGACCGAAATCTCAACCACGGTAATGTGAGAGAGCTACATGGAAGAAGGTGGTGATTTTTGGGCCTAAAAGTGGTGTGGGTCCAAACCAGTTTCAGTGGCCCCAAAATCACATGCTCGTTTATCCCGAATCAAATAACAACACACGGCCACCCCCTAGTCATCAGGCCTTGTCCCGATCCCAAGGTAAAATTAGTTAATGAGCCATGGTTGGTAGTTGAAACCTCAGCTCACTCCATAAATAGAAGGGATGGGGGTCTGACCATGGAGACAGAACTATTAGCTCGAGCTACTATGATAGATGATTTTTCCTACAGGCCCATTCTGATTTGAGCTTGCGTCTGACAGAAGAATACACACATAGTCTGACAGACAAATGTATAGATGAAGATCCTTGGACATGATGGCCAACTTGCACTCCTAGTGGTTGTCCATTGTTGGGTATAAATACATCAATTAAAGAATATGTTAGGGTGGTCGATGGTTGAGCAGAGCTCCCCATTTTGTAATAGTTTGATAGAAAAGTTGTTCTCTGGTTATGTATGATACCTGAGACTTTCTCATTAATAGAAGTCAGTTTCTTTCACCATCTTGTTTCATGTTGTGTTGAAACTCTCATGCATGGATGATCCAGACAAGTCGTTGTAGTTGTATTGTAATGGAGGTTTGATTATGATGATGCTATGATCTGTTTCAGTATTTTCTTTCGCTATCATGTTTCCTCTTATGTTGAAATGTTTGTGCATGGATGATCCAGACGAGTTGTTATAGTTGTATTGTAATGGAGGTTTGATTATAATGTCGTTGTGATATATTTCAGTATCTTAAACTTAGTTTCAAGAGTGCTCTTGTGCCTAATTTGTTCTACACAAAGCTACTTGAAGGCCAGATGCTCATGGCAGACTTGTCCACTTTCCTCACTAAGTCTTCCTCCTTATCATATTTAAGCTTAAACCAATGACTGAAGTTAATGAGGACCTCATTTTCTTATGCATTACTAGCCTATTTTTCTGTGTTTAAACATTCTTATGCTGATCTTTGTCCATTTGACCTCCACTCATAAGCCAACCTCCGCAGAAATTTTGATGGGTACTAGGCTTATCCTCCTGCAATATGAGGGTGACTCTTAGTGCTAACAGGAGGAAACTTCAATTTGAAGTTGGAGATCAAGTTCTGGCACATCCTAGGAAGGAGAGGTTCCCACGACGAACATATAATAAACTAAAGTTGAAGACCCGGATAATAGATCAGATAATTAATAAGAAGACCCGGAGAAAACCTTCCTTTAATTATCTGGTAAAGTGGAAAGGACACCCGATAAAAGACTCATGTCGGGTAAGTGAAGTAGATATTCAGAATCATGGAAGGTCAGTGCAGGAGCTCATGGACACGAGTCCATGATTTTTTCACCCGGAGGAGTATGATGTAGGAGCATCGCCAGCAAAGCATGAATCAATGATAGCTAAGAGCCTAGCACACATTTTGAAGTGAATTCTAAATTGGAAGTGGAATACCAAGTAAATATCTTAAAAGGATTGTAATTAAAGAACATATTTAATGTTTTGGAGCTGGATGATCACCTGAGATCATTAGAGGATGCATTTATTTTAATGAATCTATGTGCAGTACAGATTCAATGTATTTAATCCTATATGTATGTCACAAACATTTATTGTAATAAATCCTTAGTAGTTGGTAGCTTTTATTTCGATAGGATAGCTCTAGAGTAGTTGGAGGGAAAATCTTGAAGAGCCATCTTGTATAAAGATTTGTATTGTTTCCCAGAAGAGGTTGCTGAAGTTATTGTCATAGCTACTAATAGTTGTTGTTGAAGCTTATCAGAGTATTGTATGAACCCATGTACATATAGCATTTGAATGAATATAATAGAGGAGAATTGTCCCAAATGTTGGTGTTGTTATGTCTATCTGAATGAATGAATGGTAGGCTTATTGTTATTTTCCATTCTCTGTTATTCCTTTTTCTTATGTTATGAATGCATTTCCATAGTTGAATGTATGAATCTATGAGGATTTAGATAAGTTTCAATTGTTTCTCTTCTACGAGCGAGTGCAAGGAGTGCATAAGTATCTGCAAGGTGTGCATTGATAGAGTATGTTTCGACTCAAAGCTCATAAGAGATAACGTGAAACCTGCGTATGTGAGGAGTGCATAATTGTCTGTAAGGAGTGAGTTGACAAAGTCTAGTTTGACTCAAAGTTTCAATAGAGATAGCTTGAAGGGGTCCATAGGTAGAAACTGTGCTTTGAGTGATATTGCTTAGGAGAGACATTTGAGCCTTGAAGAAATGTTGCAAGGAGTGCACAATTGTCCTTCGAGAGTCAGGATTGAAGGAATTTTTTCGCAAGGCGTGTGCAGAGTCGATACTTGGCTAGGTATCAAGAATTTGTCTAAGAAGTTCAGAGTATAGGGAAGAAGCAAGTCCAAGGAAGATAACTTGGATCTTTGTGTACAATTCTGTACATTGTCCGCAAGGAGTGCATGACATAGTCTTCTAACTCAGAAGCTCAGGAGGAGTAGCGAAAGTCACCCACAGAGAAGTGAAGTGGTGAAGGAGGACTTGTTGCAAGGCGTGCACAGGCTGAATTTCGACTAAGTGTCAAAGAAATCACTCGAAGGAGGAAAAATGTTTAAGAAAGAATGAAGCTCAAGAGGAAGAGTGGTGAAAAATATTCAAAGGGAGAATTCCTTTAAGGTTTTTCAAAATCAATGAGCAAGATCTGCCCAAGAGGGACTCGGATCATTCCAGATCATCAGATTTGTGAAAGTTGTAAGGAGGTTAATCGTGAAGCATTTCGACACTTCATAGTTAGGAGTGTTTAAAGTGTTGAGAAGCGGGATCGTCGAAGTCATGAAGTCGCAAACAGATCCTAGTCATTGGCTGCAAGGGGGACATGTGGCAACGGATTAGAAAATTCAAGGGATAGAGGTCTGGAGAAATTGTGTGTGGAGAAAGTGAAATTTCACGAATTCGCGAAACCCAAAGTACAACTAGACCATCGAATCCAGGAAGACATGTGACAGAGATCCATGAATTCAAAGGAAATATTTTCGGAAGGAGCCGAAGACAGAGGCTGTGATATTTTCGAATCCCGAAGTTACGAAGAGCTAACCTACGATCACAGCGTGTGGTCACATAGGAGAAAGAGTCTAGAGTGGGGCTAGTGCTCACAAGGTTGGTGTTGCCACAAGAATTAGGAAGCATGGTTGTGGGTAACCCAAACATGAGGTAACATCAAAGGGACATGTGTATTAATCGATTAAGGTCTGTTGAAGGGCCGAAGAACCAATTTGGTTCAAGGAATTTGAATATCCAAGACCGAGAGGTCACAGAATCCCCAAGAGGGTAAGTGGGGTTGCATCACCACCTCATTATATAAATGAGTGGTATGCATGTCATCATATGAGGGGAAATGCTAAATTTATTAAGGTAGAAGTTCTAGTAATTTATGTTCATACTATTGGATTCATTTAGCTTTCTTATGGATGATATTAACTTAACATGCTTTAAATTCTCTTACATATGTGTAAGAGTCTCTTTTATTTAATTTGCATAGTTTGTCTGTGACCTACGGGACTAGCTTGTGGTTGACTCAGGGGAATCTAAGTCGTCAAAATCACCCAGGGACTATACCCGGCCTGAGCCACACCAACACTTAACATGGTTGGATTTTTTGTCCCCGCAGGTTTCGAACCGGTGACTTTAACATCACTAAGTTCCTTAACAACACATTATGTCACCTACTGTCCTACACCTCGGGGATTGTAATATTTTCTCTTGATTTTTAGTTAAATATTTAAATGTTTTCTTTTTTGTTAAGGATTTGCTTAATTTAATCTTATAAACTCTATTAAATTTATTAGATACCAATTTAATATTTTTTTTGCAATTTTTTATTCTAAGTTACACCAAGGCTTGAAAGATATTTCTTACTTATAATATGCATTTTTTTTCTTATATTACATTTATTATAGTCCCATTACAAGTTAAATATTCTTTTACTGAAATTACCTAATACATGGTGTCGTTAAATATTATTTTACTGAAATTACCTAATATATGGTGTCGTTAAATATTCTTTTACTGAAATTACCTAATATATGGTGTGCATATGCATTATTAGATCACATCCCTACACTTACTAATCCAATTCTTTTACTGAAATTACCTAATATATAGGGTGGTGTTCTCCAAAACACCTCTACATTTTCTCTCCCAATGTCATATTAGAATGAGAAAAATATACAACTCTATGCATTTTTCTTTTTTCATAAATAGTATAACACATACATGATATAAATCATATGTGTTTTATAATACATATGCATTATATTGCATATGTGTTCCTTAAGCCTAGTCATTACCATGGTGCTAGGATCGACATCCTCAAAGAAATAGTCTCACCTCACCCTTACACACTTAAGTGAAGAATGAGGGTAATGGTATCAAGTAAGCCCTCACCGAGCTCTTCCATGAAATTTACAAATGGAAATAAGATTCATCACTAACCATAAGAACTTGGTTACCACAAAGGACCCAATAAGAATCAATCTCAAGACCTCTATGGAATTAACACATGAGTATCTATCAATCAATCTAACCTTTGGAGATAACATATATACATACATACATACTTAAATTGAATATAGAAAAATATGTGGATATTTGATCCAGGTGGATATCGGTGGCCACCCACCTTTTCCAACTAGTTCAAAATAGTTTTCTATCAATTTTGGTAATTTACTATTTTTAGTAGTTTTTAAGGTTCTGAACTTCCGGAGCCATTTTGAGGCCCTAAACGACGTTTTTTGGGAACATGGGGAGAAACATGGAATATCCTTCAATGTTTCTCACATCAAAGTTGTATTCCTCGGATAGATATTTCTAACAAGGTATTGAGCTCATCAAACAGAGATCATATGCAAAAGTTACGACCCCGACAAGTTGATGTACTAACTTACCCAAACGGGGCACACATGACTCTTGGTGCTTCATCTCCTAGGGTTAGGTTTTTTGATGTCTAGGGTTTTTGTCATTCCTTTTTATTGTAAATGACCTTTAGAGCCTCATTGTAACCAGATTCTTGCGAATGAGTGCAACCATCACATCTCTTCTCAAAGATAAGCCGCCACAATTCTAGCAAGCTTGTTTTCCGCTGCATTTTACAGTTTCAGGTTATTTCCTTATTGAATAGAAAACCAGTTTTACTGTATCTTTGTTATTATGTGTTAAGCATCTGTTAATAATCTATAGTCATTTCGTTCTGCTCATAAAATCTGGATCAGTGGTATTAGAGTGGTTTGCTCCTTGTCGTCTTAATGCATGTCCCCAACGAGGTCGGAGTACAAAGAATTGGGTCTCGAGCTTGTTTCTCTTGAGGAAAAAATATCTCGCACACCCAAGCGACCTCTCATGGCCGGAGAAAACAAATATGACAGGACAAGAGATCCTTTCAAAATGTTGCTTGAGGAATCCCTCGCGCAACAGATGAACGAGATGATGGATAGTTTCACGCAAATCCTTTGGCGGCTACCAACAGGCGACGCATCTTCTTCGAGCGGAGGTGCCACCCCCTTCAAGGTACAAATCAACTTCAATATTCCTGTATTTGAAGGTCATATAGACGTAGATGTTGTAGACAAGTGGTTGAATCTACTAGAAGGGTATTTTTTTGTCCATAACTTTTCGAATAGAGAAAAGATTACTTTTGCGCTCCTCAAAGTCGTTCCCCATGTCAAAGATTGGTGGGAAACTTTTTGTGGGAAAAAGGAAACAGAGGAACCCTCATTATTTATAGTCATGACCACCTAGAATCCTTCAGGCATGCTATTAAGGAACAATACTACCCTGTTGGAAGTTATGACGACTTGTATACGAAATGGACCACACTGCAGCAAGAAAGAGACCAAGCAGTGCCAGAGTTCACAAATATCTTCCATACCATGCAAGCCAAGTTGGGTATCAAAGATTTGGAGCGACATCTGGTGCTCAAGTATCGTGGTGCTATGCATAGATACATCCAGACTGAAATGGAATTTTTGGACATCTCATCCTTAGTCGCGGCCTACCGATATGCCATCAAAATCGATTAGAAGCTCAAACAAAAGTTGCGGAAATTTGGGCCTGGGAACCCCTCACAACAAAAGATAGGAAAGGGCAGCCCCAACCCATAGAACAAAGGACAAATAAAAGATGGACAGTATCAGGACAACTAGTCCAAGATGCAAGCAAAGAAGGACATCGAAAAGACAAAGAAAGATACCAGGAAGTGATGCGACTTCCATAAGAGACCTTGGCATAACACTATTTACTGTCGCTCAAAGAAGTCGTTGGTGGTTGAAGTGAAAGTCTCTGAATCAGATACGGGTTCTGACTCTAAATCAGAACTAGAAAGGGGAAGACGGATCATTGACGCGGAACCCAGTTCCACCGTTGCTACCACCAAGCTCTATCATGGTGAACCAGACGAGCCAGAAGAAGGAGAGCACCTCTTCCATTCAAAAATGTGGGTAAAAGGCACCCCGTTGCACTTCATCGTTGATAGCGGTAGCCAAAAGAACCTCATCTCAGCAGAGGTCATCAAGCGTCTATCTCTCCTGACAACGCCACACCCAAAAACCTACACCATTGGATGGATCCGCCAAGGAAGCGATCTCCACGTAAGCCTATAGTGTCAAATGCCGTATGACATCAATCCCTTCAAAGACGAGGTATTGTGTGATGTTGCTCCTCTCAAAATTTGTGATGTTATTTTGGGCCAACCTTATTTATGGAAACGTCATGTTGTATATGATTCTAGGCCTCGTAGTGTTATTATTACTTTGAACAGGAAATTGTACAGGATACCCGAGGTAGTCCCACCTAGTGTTATTTCCTTGATCTATGCTAAGCAATGCAGGAAGTTCATCTCTCAGGCGTGGAAGTTTTTCTTCTTCGTGATTTGCTCTTAGAATGAGAGAAAGATCACAGCCACATCTAGGGTCTTTGCGGTCGACCTATCCATATAGTAGAAGAAAATAGATAAGGTTGTGGAAGAATACTCAGATATCTTCTCCTCTCCTACTGGGGTACCTCTTCACTGTCAGGTCAAGCAACCCATCGATCTTACCCTCGATGCATCGCTTCCCAATCGGCTAGTCTATCACCTCTCTTTGTTATAGAATGAGGAGATCAAGCGATAGATCCAAGAACTACTCCACAAGGGTCACATCCGTCCCAACTCATCACCTTGTGGGAGCCCAATCATGTTGGTACAGAAGAAAGATGGAACCTGGCAACTTTGCATTGATTACTAGGATCTGAATAAAATCACAGTCCAAAACCAGTACCCGATTCCCCAAATCGATGACCTCCTTGATCAACTCACGGGGGCCAAATACTTCAGTAAGATTGATTTGAAGTCTTTCTACCACCAGGTCCCGATAGGACAGACATATGTATGGAAGACTGCCTTCAAGTCAAAGGAAGACCTTTTTGAATGGTTGGTCATGCCACTTGGTTTGAAAAATTCTCCAGCCACTTTCATTAGGATGATGGACGATATCCTATGACCATTCACCAATACTTTTGTAGTGGTGTATCTGGATGGCATTCTCATTTACAACAAGACTTGGGCATAACACTTGCAGCATATTCAGCAGGTTCTGTACACCCTGCGGCAACACAAGCTATACCCCAAATTTGAAAAATGATCCTTTGGCATGGAAAGGGTCCATTACCTAGGCTAAATCATTGATCATCATGGTGTACATGTGGATCCAACCAAGATACAAGTCATTCGTGACTGGCCAACCCCAACCACACTCACTAAGCTTCAAAGTTTCTTGGGCCTTGCCAATTTCTACCACAAGTTCGTGTTGGGATTCTCCCATATTGCATAGGCCCTCAGCCAAATAAGAAGGGGTGGTGGTAAGAGAAATTTGCGTGGGGCCAGTCCCAACAAAAAACATTCAATGATTTGAAGCAGCACTTGTGCTCAGCCCTGGTACTTTCACTACCAAACTTGTAGCAACCCTTTGAGATCGAGACAGATGCTTCAGACTATTCTATGGGTTCCATTCTCACTTAGCACAATCACCCTGTGGCCTATCATAGTGAAACACTATCAAATGTTGTCTGTAAGTACCCTACTTACGACAAAGAAATGTACTCCATTGTGCAAGCATGTTGCTAGTGGAGACATTACATTCTTGGGAAGGAGACAATTATCCACACTGATCATAAGCCACTGTAGTTCATGTAGACACAAGGCAAATTGCAGAATGACCACCATAAAAAGTGGTCCACATATTTGCAGCAATTCCACCTCAACATCAAGTATAAAATAGGAAGCACCAATTGTGTCACTGATTGCCTCAGCAGATCACCAGTCGCGGAACTCACCACGGTGCTAGACTCTTGCGACCATGAGACCTCTAGATGGCCCCAAATCTATGAGACAGACCCAGACTTTGCCACAACCTACCAAATGTTGGGGGCAAACACAATTGTCGATAATTTTCATCTTTAGGATGTGTTGTTGTGTCATCTAGGCCATATATGTGTTCCATCAAGCGAGTGAGCGAGGCTAATCTGGGAAGCACACTATAGTCGGGTGGCAGGACACTTCGACGTCGAAAAGACAGTGGCGATGCTACAGAAACATTTCTACTGGTCGAAACTTCGACAGGAGGTCAACAAGTATATCAGGTCCTGTACTGCCTGCATTATTTCCAAACTGAACACTAAGAAACAGGACTTGTACACCCCTCTTCCTACTTCTGACAGGCCATGGGAATCCATCTCAATGGACTACATGTTGGTCCTCCCGTCCACCAAGCAGGGAAATGACTATGTTTTTGTGGTTGTTGATCGCTTTTCTAAGATGGCGATTATGGTTTCCTACAAGAAGAGCATCACAACATAGGCCACTGCCAAGCTCTTCTTTGAACAAGTCTGGCTACATTTTGGAATCCCACAAACCATTGTCTCAGATCAGGACAATCAATTTCTCAGCACATTCTGGTCGAGCCTCTGGTCATTGATGGACACCAAGCTCACCAAATCCACGACCTTTCCAGCCCCAGACAAATGGCCAAACCGAGGTTGTAAATTGAATGATTGTGCATATCCTATGCATGTATAATTCCAAGAACCCTCGCACATGGGATGAGAGCCTTCCCTATGTCCAACATAGCTACAACCAAGCCTTGCATAGCTCAACTGGACACATCCCCTTTCAGGTGGGGTTGGGATTCCAACCATTGGGTCCCATAGATGTTGCACTTCCCCTTACGGTCACCTCGACCAACTCATCTCCTGCTCCAACTGAAGATGACAGAGCCACTCAGTTCATTGAGCGGATCCAGCACATCCGCCAACAGGTTCAAGATATCCTACATAAATCCAATGACAATTACAAGCAGTGCCATGATCAACATCGGGTGCCACATAAGTTTCAGGTGGGTGACAAAGTTTTGTTTCACTTGCAGAAAGAACACCTTATAGGACCCCATCGGAAGCTTCGCCCACTCTGTTATGGGTCGTACACCATCACCAAGGCTGTGAGGGATAATTATTTTGAGCTCAACATTCCTCCTTTTCTTGGCCTGCACCCAGTGTTCAATGTGGATCTTCTTCGACCTTATTTCCCACCATTATTGGACACCTCAGAAGTAGCAGAACAGCTGACACCAACAGAGCTCAACCCCGAATGCATACAACATGCATCCAATGATCAGATTGTGGACACAGAGATCAAGGGCACTCGACAACAAAGGATCCATATTTATCGAGTCGTTAAAGTAGGGAAACTCCTTCATTAAGGCAAGTGGCTCACATGGGGCCAAATTCAGCAGAAATTTCCTCATCTGATGGGGGAACTCAACGCAATGGAGACCATTGCTTCCTAAGGAGGGAGGATTGATCCAGGTGGATATCGGTGGCCACCCACCTTTTCCAACTGGCTCAAAACAATTTTCTGGCAATTTTGGTAATTTACTATTTTTAGCAGTTTTTCGAGTCCTACACTTCTGGAGCCGTTTTGAGGCCCTAAACGACATTTTTTGGGAAAACGGGGAGCAACATGTAAGTTCCTTTGATTTTATTCACATAAAAGTTGTAGTCCGCGGATAGATCTTTATAAAGAGGTATTGAGCACGTCAAAGGGAGATCGTATGCAAAACTTACGACCCCAGGAAGCTGATGTACTCACTTACCCAAATGGGACCCACATGACTTTTGGCGCTTCATCTCCTAGGATTAGGTTTTTGGATGTCTAGGGTTTTTTACATTCCTGTTTATTGTAAAAGGCCTTTAGAGCCTCATTGTAACCAGCTTCTTACGAATGAACACAATCATCACATCTCTTCTCAGAGATAAGCCGCCACCATTCTAGCAAGATTGTTTTCCGCTGCATTTTACAGTTTCAACTTATTTCCTTATGGAATAGAAAACCAGTTTTAGTGTATCTTTGTTATTCTGTGTTAAGCACTTGTTAATAATCTGTAGTCATTTCGTTATGCTCATAAAATCCGGATCAATATTAATACAATTTGTGTAGATGCTTAGAAAAAATATTAACCAAAAAAAATATTTAACACTAAAAAAAATGTAGTATATGCATGACATCCATCCATTATGAAGAAAAACAAATATGGGTTATTAAAATGTAATAATTAAAAAAACTTATAAACTCGTGAAAATGTAACAAAATGATTTTTTATCTATCTCCTTACTATAAATTGAAATTCTCAAGGTGGACATGATTTTTCTTGCATTTAATTTTAAAACCCTAAGACTTTACAATTTTCATTGTAAAAAATGAATAGAAAGTTTGACACATATTCTTGGTTTAGGTGCTCTTCACAAAGTGATTAAAAATATGTTTGGTATGAGACACAAGGATCATACAACCAACTTATAAAACCTCACTTTGCTATCTTTCAATGTCTTTAGCATTTCCATTTGCAAGACACTTAATCCTAGATTTTATCTCACCTCATTATAAAAATGAGTGGTATGGATATCATTATATGCGGGGAAATGCTAAATTTATTAAGATAGAATTTATGTTCATACTATTGGATTCTTTTAGCTTTCTTATGAATGATATTAACTTAACATGCTTTAAATTCTCTTACATATGTGTAAGAGTTTCTCTTGATTTTTAGTTAAATATTTAAATGGTTTTCTTTTATATTAAGGATTTGCTTAATTTAATCTTATAAATTCTATTAAATTTATTAGAGACCATTTTAATATCTTTTCTTGCAATTTTTTATTCTAAGTTATAACAAGGCTTGAAAGATATTTCTTACTTATAATATGCATTTTTTATTTTTCTCATATTACATTTATTAGAGTCTCATTACAAGTTAAATACTCTTTCACTAAATTATCTAATATATGGTGTTCATATGTATTATTAGATTGCATCCCTACACTTACTAATCCAATTCTTTTTCAAAGTAAATCTCACTAGAAAACCCAAGAAATGTTTCCCTACATTCATGTATGGAAACCTTAGTAACCTCATAGGCATAGACTAGTTCCTCATACTAATGTATGACATCCTTTGTAAATTAGTTGGTCTGCAAATCAAACTTTTGTATGGATATGTTACAAGATAATTTAATATAGATTTATTCATTGAAACTCAAAGAAACAAAAGGCAATAATAAATATTAATTAATGAGTGTGTAAGTTTTCACACTTAGTGTGTGTGAATATTCCTTGATGATGAGTGGTGTGTCCACTCAAAAATATGAAAGTTTCAATATTTAATACATAATTTATCTCTTAAAAAATCTCAACAAATATTAATTAATTCAAAAGAACTAAATTTAATAATAAAATATTTTTTCAATAATAAAAAATTATTAATGAAATTTGATAATAAAATTTATTTTGGATAAAAAAAAATCATTAATTTACTTCGTAAAAAGATTAAGCAACAATCTGCCTTCTAAAAAAGTTCAAACAACAAATATTAGTTAATTGAAAAGAACTAAATTTAATAATAAAATGTATTTTCAATAAAAAAAAATCATTAATAAAATTTATTTTGGATAATAAAAAATCATTAATTTGCCACTACATGTTAACTTTAAAACTAGAACCAAACTATTAAACTAAACATTTTAAGGTTTTATTAAATCAGATTTAACATTTTTTCTTTCTTAATTATTTTTATAACATAAATATTTTTCTTTTTATTAATTTTAAAAACCAAATTTAATAATAGAAACTCATTAATTCATATTTATATACCTATCATAAAAATAAAAGCCAAATCAAAGTGAAAACATTATCTACCCTAAACCTTTTTTTTAAATCTCAATTCTAAATAAATTATAATATTGGACTCATTTAAATACATTAAAGATGGTTATATTAAAAAATACAACTTTATTGAAATAAGTCTTGGACTTTTATATGTCTATCATAAAACTAAAATCAAATTAAAAACAAAACATTATCCACCATTAACAATTTTGGTTTATCCCAATTCAAACATGCCTACCATAAACCATTAATCCACCTTTAATTGCACATAGTAAAAATAAACAACAATATCTACCATAAACAAAAACAAGGCATAGACTAGTGCAAATACTTCCTCACACTAATGTATGACATCCTTTGTAAATTAGTTGGCATATATTAGTTGATCTAGTTCAAAGGGATGCAAATCAAACTTTTTGTATAGATATGTTACCAGATAATTTAATATAGATTTATTCATTGAAACTCAAAGAAACAAGAGGCAATAATAAATATTAATTAATGAGTGTGTACTTTTACACACTTAGTGTGTGTAAGTATTCATTGATGATGAGTGGTGTGTCCACTCAAAAATTTGAAAGTTTCAATATTTAATACACAATTTATCTTCTAAAAAAACTCAACAAATATTAGTTAATTCAAAAGAACTAACTTTAATAATAAAATATTTTTTCAATAATAAAAAATTATTAATAAAATTTATTTTGGATAATAAAAAATCATCAATTTACCTCTTAAAAAAACCTCAAGCAACAATTTATATCTAAAAAAAGCTCAAGCAACAAATATTAATTAATTGAAAAGAACTAAATTTTTTATTTTTTATTTTTACAGAAATGGTTATGTTTTGGTATTAAAATTCTCAGCATAAATACCCATTTACATGCTTCCAAGATTTTGGGACATCTCCCAATATTCCCCCAAACTAGAATCCACCCATCTCTAATTTTGACATATTGAAGCCGAGATTTCTCCTAACTTAAAGACACATACAAACAGTTGAAGCAATATACAATAAAACATAACAACACTACTACTGAATTGGATCCCAATTTTCCTTCTCATCCCATAATAAAGTGCCCAAGGAAGAAGAGCAACTCTATTTGCTTCTGCATCCACCTTTTTGTTGTTGTTCTGCAAAACATGGAAGAAGCTTAACTTTTGAAAGGAGCTAGCAAGCTTTTTAATTCTCGTCATCAATCAAGTTAGCCGAAGATCCTTCGGACTTGAATTTTCTACTAGCATTTTTATGAGAGTCTGAGAATCGCCAATGACCTTTGCTTCCTTGATGCCCACCTTTTGCAATACCTTGAGACCTTGCAGCAGTGTCATCGCCTCTGCTTGAGTATTGGTGTCTTGGCCTAGTCCCCAAGCGTATCTGTGCTCAATTTGGCCCTCCATATTCTTGATGACTCCACCTGCACCTACATTCCTCGGATTACCTTTTGCCGCCCCATCGAAGAACAAAGAGTAGCAAGACATTTCCTTATTCCAATTGTTGAAGTTCTCTTTTGACATTCTAATCTGACGGTCTTTTTTCTTTTCCTCTTGGAAATCTACATTGAGGAGCTATAATCCCAACAATCCACCCCACTCCACCTCATGAGGAGAGAGGTTTTTATAGGTGAGATTCCTCACATGGTCACTCACAAATTCTTTGAGAGTGGTTTTTATCTTACTCATGATCACTTTTGCATTATGCATTTTCCCGTGGAAAATCTTTCTATTCTGCTCCAACCAATGAAAATAACTAAATGTAATAATAAAATATATTTTCAATAATAAAAACTCATTAATGAAATTTAATAATAAAATTTATTTTGGATAATAAAAAATCATTAATTTACCACTACATGTTAACTTTAAAACAAGGGCCAAACTATTAAACTAAATATTTTATGGTTTTATTAAATCAAATTTAACATTTTTTTTTTTCTTAATTATTTTTATAACTAAATAAAAAAAATTATTAATTTTAAATGATAAATTTAATAATAAAAACTCATTAATCCATCTTTATATATCTACCATAAAAATAAAAACCAAATCAAAATCAAAGCATCATCTACCCTAAACCATTTTCTTAATCCCAATTGAAAATAAATTATAATATTTAATTCAATAAAATACATATAAAGATGGTTACATTAAAAATACAACTTTATTAAAATAAGTCTAAATTATTGGACCTTTATATATTTATCATAAAACTAAAACTAAATTAAAAACAAAACATTATCTGCCATTAAGTTATCCCAATTCAAACATACATACCATAAACCCATTAATCCACCTTTGCATGAACAATGCACAGAGTAAAAATAAAACCAAAGCCAAACTAAAGACAACAATCTCTACCATAAACAAAAACAAGGCCAAAAGAAAGACAAAAACAATCTCTACCATGAACATTTTTTTGTTGATCCCAATTCAAAATAAATTGCCGTGTTGGAAACGCAACCACTTTTGCATTGGGATGGACCAAAATTGTGCAGAGCAGATATTGCTCTCCAAACGGAGTACTTATCTTCTCCTTTACAACCATAATTTCTTGACAAAATCAAAGTAAATAATAACATTGTAATCCCATCAACACCGCCAAAACCTAAAATGGAATCAAATTTTATGTTTGAACGTGCCTATATACAACGGATATAATGGAGAAGGTTATTGGGTTTGGAGTGTGTTCTGAGAAGGTTATTGGGTTTGGAGTGTGGTCTGGCAGAGGGATGGATATATGCTTCTCTACGAAGCAGTCCCTCTGAGTAGAAAAATGGATCAGCTGGAAAGGAGAAAGATACATACTGTGTATGTGGAAGAAGAGAATGAGGGATCACCTCCCTGCTACAGTGGGCACTGCATTACAGGTAAATACTTACTTCATCGTTATGTTAACCTGCAAACTAATTGTTTTAGTTGATTGATTGAACAGTATCTTCTCATGGCTTCTTTTCCAGACACCACTTTGCTCCCTGGACTTGGCAAAGACGTCGTTTTGGGTGAGATAATCAGTAGAGTGCCATGGTATGACCGGCCCATTTTGAAAGAATTGAACAGATCGTGGGCTAATGCCCTCACGCACTCTTTCCCATCCTATGCCCGCCTCCGCCACACTCGTTTCATGGCCGACTCTCTCGTTTTATACCGTGTTCCATTATCTTCACGCCCTTCTCATCCATACGAAACCCTTGCTCTTTGGCTTTACAACGTAAA
>ML788841.1:183066-201887 GCA_009831015.1 Picea engelmannii
TTATTTGTTATTAATTAGTTATTCTTGATTATGATTAATTTAAGTATAATTAACTCTTTAATCAATATGGTTAATGATTGATTTAATTATTAATTAATTCATGAATTAATAAAGTATTAAATTAAAGAGGGAGAATAAAATAAAACATTTAATCAAGTTGCGTATACATAAAGGGATCACATAAGGATCCCGAGAAGATAAGAGGATTAATGAATGGATAAGGGTAATTAAATGGAGGGATAATGAATTTAATGCAAGATGGAGTGTCGGTGAAGGGAGGAGGAATAAGGGAGGGAGAAAGGAGTTGAGAGGGGATGGATTTTTCATTTTACGAGAGGGGAGAAAGGATTTTGGGGACAGCTGGGAGTATGGGACAGAGTGGAATTTACAGTGCACCGGGGGGCTGCGGAGGTTTTGGGCTCGGAGGGCTAGGATATCCATTGATATCCTAGGGCTAGGTGCTACTAGTCGGCAGGGAGGTTGGTTTTGTGGTGGTGTCCTAAAGAAGCTAAGGAGCAAGCTAAGGAAGCAAGCGGCAGCATCAGGTTCAAGTTAGAGTTATGAATGGTTTTGAATTAAATTGTTATTAAATTTTATTACTTGAAATATTAGAATGCGAATGTGCTAGATTAAGTAATTTTTTAAAATTTTCTGTAGTGTATTAATTTAATGGTTTCTTAAACTAATTTAGGGCCATTAAATGTTTAAATTGGTAATATTGTTATGGTTATCTCATGCTATATAAATGGACCTAATGTACATTTTAAAGTGATAGATACATGTGAGATACAAAATACATATAATGGAATGTTCAATGTAAATAAATTTTTTATTGTGCTACTATAATAGTAACATTTAGTATCAAAGCTATGGTATTCATGCTTCATGTCCCATGGTTGCAAAGACATTCCAATTCACAAAAATATTCAAATAGCTAGCACACTCGTAGTATGCTTCATTGAAGAGCACCATAAACGTGAAGTAAGCTACTATTGAAGGCATAAGATTACATTTAGGGGCATTGTTTTGTTGAAAATTGTTGTAGTGGTTCCTTGGTGCAAGAGTTCATCTGAAACAAAAAATATATTTCAATCTCTCTATAAGACCTATTGCAAATCTATGATTGGACTTTGCAAAGACATGATTTCTTGGCATTACTCAATTTTGTTGCACATGCAGTAACTTGGGTAAGGTAATAATGGTACTCTGTAACATTCTAACTTTTAAGCACACCAATGATTTTAAAATGGTTGGTGTGTGTATTTGTTGCATTATTCAATGCTCTAATGAATGATATGGAGCACCATTATCAGTGTAACACCCTTTCTAAACTCCTTTTTTTATGTTTGTAATTTATTTGACATTTAACCTAAGTTAGATGTCTAGATCATCCTAGACATATTTTAAGGCATTTATGTTAGTTGGACACTAATTATTGAGTTGCAACTCTATGTTTCAGAAGACCTAGATTGAGTGGAGCAACTTAGATGGATATTAATTCAAATTGTGAAAATAGCATCAGAAAGAAAAGGGCTCTTGTTCAATGAGGATGGTCCACCTAATTTTTGCACATAGTAAACTAAGAAAGGGAAAAGTGAGTTGAAAAATATGTGCAGTTATAAAATCATTTACTTGTGAGAAGAGAAAAGGAAAATAGCAAAAGAAAAAGAGTTATTTTGGTTTACAATCGTAAACACCCGAATTCAATACTCAGGAAACCTGCATTTTGTTTTTCGAGAAAATAAAATATATATATTATTCATATAATGGTAACACACCGATACACTGTAAGAAAATATATATAATTCATAGAATGGTAATATACTGTGGACAAGAAACATCGGTCTGCATATTTTGCATGCATATCGAAAAAGACACCTCGGAATCAGCGCGCCATGGTGATCGAAATCCCATTGTCACAGGAATTTGTTCGCTTAAACGACGGGAATTCTTCTGGTGCTATGCATACGTGGTGGATCGGCCTTTCATAGGTTTGAATGACTGTTGCAGAGTGCTGTGCGTCGTCTTTTTCACTGGGAAGTGTGGTGTTAATTGCGGTTTAAATATTTTAATTTTTTTTATAATTATTATGACCCATGAGATTCAGACAAGTAATAAGATTCAGACAAGTAATAGTGTAAAATTGTAATTTTATATTGTTTAAGTAGTACTTTTGAATGTATAAATTTATTCACTTTTTAAATTCTTAAGATATAGTGAATATATAATTTTAATTATTATTATAATGGTCTGACCAGGTATATAGTTATCAATATGCAACAGCATATTAATCAAATTTTTGACAAAAATTGAAATTGTTTTTTTAAGATAAAACATATCAAATGATTTTTTTTTTAATTATTTAAAAAATAATTGAGACGATCCTATTGGCTATTCACTTGAATCTCTTATTGCCAAAAAAACTGCCGATCATAAATACAACAAATATGTGATTTCTCAAATCATAATGTGATCTCCTAAGTTGTAAGGTTTTAATTTTAACTGTACTTAAATTTGTAAAGTAGAGCATTGCCGATCATAAATACAACAAATATGTGATTTTTCAAATCATAATGTGATCTCTAAGTTGTAAGTTATTAATTTTAACTGTATTTAAATTTGTAAAGTAAGATATTGCATATGTCAATGTCATCAAACTTCATATCTGAGTGCATGTTCTCAAATTTACAATTCTAACTATTTTTCTAAATTTTTAACCAAATTTCAAATAAAAAAAAATTTAAATAATGTACTAGCAAAAAAAACTTAAAACATTTAAACTACATATTTAATTATATCTTTAATTTATTATAACAACTTTAATTTATTATAGTAGGTCATGAAATCTATTAAATTATTGTAATGCATTTTGTAGATTTATGTGATTGGTTATATATATTGTTTTGTTGTTTGATTGGTTAAATGAATTGTTATTTGTTACATATATGTTGTTTGTTTGATTTATTATTGGTCATATATATATGATTTATGATTATGATTTATTATTTGTTATATATTATTAGGTTCATTCTTATATACATATATTTGTTATATGTTTGATTATATATTTTATTTATGATTTGTTGGGATGATTTATGAATTTTCATATATATTTTGTGAAATTATGTTTTATGTGTTTGAAAAGGTGATAATGAAGTGGTTAGAAATGCATAAATGTAAATGTATTTTTTTTATTATATATTTTATTTATGATTTGTTGAGTTGATTTATGAATTTTTATGTATATTTTATGAAATTATGTTTATGTGTTTGAAAAGGTGGTAATGAAGTGGTTAGAAATGCAGATGTATTTTTTTTTCCAATTGTTTAGAGGCCCTCCAAACTATCACGCTAACTTGTCAACTAATTTATTAAATCATATTTTAAAAAACACATGGCTTTTAAAAAGGTATATGTGTGAATTAATTTATATCAAGTCATATTTTTAAAAACACGTGTATATATGTGTTAAGAATATGTATATAATAAGTACCTATGTGTATTAATAAAAAAAAGGGTAGCATATTGTTTTATATATCTATCAATATGCACCTTGCAATAGATCATTTAATGTTTTATATGTTGGGATATATACGGTTATAAACACTTTTAAATTGAATAGTATATATCTCAGGATATAGAGTATTTAAGCATTAAATGCTATGCTGCTAGGTGCATATTGTTTGTAGTTTTATATTGCAAACTATGCAACACATGCAGTGGTATTATTTATCTTGCTAATAAATTATCCTATGAATGTAATATGTTTGTATTCTTACAATCGAGGTGTTACACTATAAAATTGCTTTGTATGTGTATATATGTGTGTATATGTGTTAAGAACATGCTCACGTTACATGTCTATGTGTATTAGTAAAAAAAAGGTAGCAGATTGTTTTATATAGCTATCAATATGCACGGTGCAATAAATCATTTAATGTTTTATATATTGGCATATATACGGTTCTAAACACCTTTAAATTGAATAGTATATTTCTCGGGATATAGAGCATTTAAGCATTAAATGCTTTGCTGCTAGGTGCATATTGTTTGTCATTTTACATTGGAAACTATGCAACACATGCAATGGTATGATTTATCTTGCTAGTAAAATATCCTATGAATGCAATATGTTGGTATTCTTATAAAATTTCTTAATACACATATACATATTTAGGTAGTCAATATCTCTAGTCAATATTAACTAATATAATTCCTTCCTTTAGCAACATATGTGTTAGTTTGTAGAAAGTTTCACATCAGTGATTATGGTCGTCTCATTTTTAAAAAATGAATATCTAGTTCCACACTTTAAGCATATTATGTGTATTTACATATTCAATATAGAATGGATTTTAAATGCATCTACATTGTAGATATCTTCCAAAACATATATAGAATGCCACCTAGAAGACCCCAATGCAATGTAGGTGTTTGACTAATTACTTCTCTTAAAGAGAGAAAATAATAGAAGTAGTTGCCTCTTGTTTTAGATGGAATTGTAGCTAGCACCTATATAAGCCAATCTAGTTAAATAACACAACATTTGGATGTCATGCATGCAAACATATCTAAAAATTGGTCCCTTTGTGACTATTAGATTTTTTCCCAAACAAATTATAGGGATGACGCAAGCAATACAAATATAAGAGAATAGTATTGCTATGAACAATGAGCATAGGGTTTGAGGTGTATACTCACCTTTGATTGAACCCTATAGTGTTGTGTATCTTCTCTATGTTGCCCATTTTGGTTTAATCCGTGCCAATAATCATCTCATATAGAGACATTGCAAACGAAATCACCAAATCTAGAATCCTCAACACTTTAAGCCTCTCAAATAATAAGTTCGCAAGCATTGTGTTAAAGGCTTCGCCAAAGTCTACAAAGCAAGAATACACCTTGTTGCCACCTATACCACTTGTTCTTTATAAATGAGCACAATATTGAATGCCTCCTTTAGGCATATTAAAGGTTGTAATCTCTGCCTCTTTTTTAGGCATATTAAAGGTCATAATCTCTGCCTCTTTTTTAGGCATATTAAAGGTTGTAATCTTAGTTTTACTAAGGTTGAATTGAAAAGATGGTCATCATATAATTAGCAGAAAGTACTTGATTTTTTTTATAGGCCTGCAACTATATAGAATAACATTGATGTATGCAAATATTAAAATAACAAATAGAACACTATGAGAAGGTAACCACCTATATCATCTATAGATTCTAAAAAACGTTTATTTGGTTCAATAATATACCACATAGAGTGTAGGGTACATATTAGGTACCCTTATTTGAAACCTAGAGCATTGTGTATGTCCTCGGTGTTTCCCATTTTAGTGAAAACCCTACCAATAATCATCTCATATAGACCCATTATGTTAAGGCCCTTGGGTCCATATGTTAAGGCCCTAATAAGCATTCATTATTAGTTTATTTTTTATATTAGTAGGTCAGCTAAAAACTTTCATTGTACCATTTCATTATAATTGCACCCTTTGTCTCCTATATATACTAAGGAGACCTAGTCGTAGGATCATCTCATCTTGTCTTTTGAATTGGATATATTGTAAAAGGAGGTTTCCCCCTCGAAGTGGATTGTATTCATTGACTTTTTATCATTTTCAAATCACTTGGTTCATAATAAATTACCATTGAAATCACCAAACTAGAAGCCCCAACACCTCAATCCTCTTAAATAGTAAGTGCCTAGGGATTGTGTCAAAGGATTTGCTAAAGTTCACAAAGAAGCAATGCACCTTGTTACCACCTCCACCAATTGTTCTTTATATGTGAGAACGACACATAAATTCCTCATTTTTAGACATATTAAATGGCCATAATATTAGTCTTACTAAGGTTTCCTTATAAGGTGTGATCATCATAGAATGAGCACAAAGTACCCAACAGATCTTGGATTCCTACAACTATGTGGGATAGAATAACAACACCATCTACAAACAATAAATATTACTGGAAACCACAAAGTGAAGGAAACTGCATATATCACCCACAATTTTTAAAACAAGGTTCTCTAATTCATCAATATACAACCCAAAGAGTGTAGGTGATATTAGGCACCTTTGTTTTAACCTTATAATGTTGTGAATGTCTTATATGTTATTTGTATTTACATATTGAATAGAGAATATATTTTCATTGCATCTAACATTGTATATATTATCCTTAATAGAGAATATATTTTCATTGCATCTAACATTGTATATATTATCCTTAACATACCTAGGATGCCACCTAGTAGACCCCAATGGAATGGAGGCAATTCATTGATTACCTCTCTTAAAGAGATCAAATAATAAGTGTAGGTGTATCTTATGTTAGATGGAATTGTAGCTAGCACCCATGTAAGTCAATTCAATTAAATAGCACATATAATTTGGAAGATGAGCATTCCAACATATGTAAAACTTGGTCACTCTAAGAATATTAGATTTTTCTTAAACAAATTATAGGGATGACATAAGAAACACAAATATAATAGAATAACATTGCTATAAGAAATGAGCATAGGGTTTGGGGTTTATAGGCAACTTTGTTTGAACCCTATAGTGTTGTGTATGTTCTCTATGTTGCCTATTTTTGTCCAAACCATGCTAATAATCATTTCATATAGAGACATTACCAATGAAATCTCTAAATCTATAATCCTAAACACCTTAAGCCTCTCAAATAATAAATAAATGCCTAGGGATTGTGTCAAAGACTTTGCAAAAGTCCACAAAGAAAGAGTACACATTGTTTCCACCTCCATCACTTGTTCGTTATACATGAGAATGATATTAAATGCCTCTTTTTCAAGCATATTAAAGGTCATAATATTAGTTTTACTAAGGTTGAATTACAAGAATGGTCATCATAGAATGGGTAGAAAGTACCCAATTGTTTTTGTAAGCTTGTAAATATGAGATATATAATCACAATGTTGTATGAAAAGAATGAAATAAAAATGCAAATCACTATGAGAAGGTAACCACCTATATCACCCACAAATTTTAAAATAAGGTCACATGATTCATCAATATACCACATAGAGTGTAGGGTAGATTCTAAGGGGCCCTTGTTTGAACCCTAGAGCATTGTGTAGCCATTGATGTTTCCCATTTTATTTTATGTTGAGTTGTAACTTGCATCTTAGAGTTATTCAGGGACACATGGCTAATTTTTCTCAAGGACATAAAAAACACACTCTATAGAAAAAATGAGTTACATAAGATCTTGTAAGTGTGTTTAGGTATGCCCAAGGTGAGCACACTATTCACATGTTTCTGGTGTAGAGTTTCCAAAAATTGGCTCATGAATGCAAAAATTATAGCACATGTTATTGAATAAAACCTTAGTTCCAGGAATAATCAAATAACACAATATATGGTCAATGGACTCATGGGAAAAAGGTCCACATCGTTGTAATTCGATGTCACAAGTTCAATGGGATTGACGTTTTGTCAATTTGAGTCTCGATTTTGTAAATCTAGATTATTTGATGATTCCCCGAACAAGGTTTTTGCTCAGTAACATGCAATACAATTTTTGCATTCAAGGGTCAAAAAAATGAAAGATTGAAGAAGGATTTTATCCGGCCTTGTGTGTGTGTGTGTGTCTTAGTAGCTAGAGGCATGGCATATATTATATGTATGAAGGATAATGAAATGTATAACAACAACAAGAATTCACAACTAATGAACTCATGACCAATGGATGTGTCATATAATAAGATTAGATCAAATTGCATTCATTCACCACATTATGTTTATAATAATTTATACGCTGAGAGTGACCTTTGTGAACCAATTTAACCAAATTTCTTATGGCAATGCTAAAAGGTCATTAGTGCACTATTTTTGACAAATTGACAAAAATCAATGTCCAAATCAAAAAGTCTAAAATTCCACATGATAACATAAATGGGGCACTAAATATGGTATGGAACTCATGATTTTAGAGGTAAGTGTGTAGTATGTTATGGTGGCTCCATGAGTGTAATTGTTATGACTCAAGGGGGGCATATATAGTGTTAAATGTATATGATATGACCCCAGGGGAGGAATATATGGGGATAAATTTACATGTAATGTGTACAACAATGTGAACATGGAGAAAAAATCCAATATAGATAACAAAGATGAGTTACACAATAACTCCTTAAAGAATAGGAGAAACTCCCCCAAATATCCAAATACATTCATACATCACAATTCACATCCATCAATAATGAACACATGACTTCTATATATACCTATTGACACCTACACATGATTCCCCTTTGTTATTAGGCCAACCCTATTACATATATATCTACACATTACATGTACATTTAGCCCCATATATGCCCCCCCTTGGGGTCATATCATATAAATTTAACCTTATATATGCCCCCCTTGGGTCATAACAATGATATGCATTTCATTATGAGTTTTTTCACACCAAGTATGTGCTTTAGGGATGTGACCATGCTACAAGGAGGAACACCACAAGGATGTGGCACCATGGTTATAAAAGCTTATTTTTTGGTTTGATGGACCACACACATAGTCCATTATTGGAAAGAATTCCCTACAAATGGAATATTTGTTCCACAAGTGTATTACATGTGCCATTATGAGATTTTACCCAAAAATGTAATATGTGCATTGTTACACAACATGAATGGGTATCAAGTCCTTATTGTGGTTTTGAGATTGAGACTTATGTCATAATCCCTAAAATATGCATGGAGCCTTAAATATGGTATGAAACTCATGATTGCAAAGGTAAGTCTGTAGTATGCTAAGGCCCACAAGGCTAATATGTATGTCATTACAAGTTTTTTTGCACTATATATGTGTCTTAGAGATGTGGCCATGCTATGAGGATGAACACCACTAGGATGTGGCCATGTTTATTAAATATTTGTATTTGGTTTGATGGATCGAGCTCAAGGTCCATAATTAGAAACCATGTCTTATAACTGGAATTTATGCTTCACAAGTGTAATATATGTTCAATTGTGAGATTTTCCCATAAGTGTAATATGGATGTTGTTATAAGGTGGTGCATAACATTATTAGGTATCAAGGCCTTCTTGTGGTTTTGATCAAATTGAAAGCTACATCATTGATCCGGATTTATGAGTGGAACGAAATGATTAACAAACTGAATACACTAACACATAGATATGGAGAACAAAAATAGATATATATGGAACAATAACTTCTATTGAGTAAATAAAATAGGTTGAAACTATAAAACTACAGAACTGAAAACAACTTGCTCGAATGGTGGTAGTTATCTCTGAGAAGAGAAGTGGTTGCTACGTGCATTCATTTGAGCATAATGATTACAATGAGGCTCCAGAGCCCTTTTTAACATTACTCATGATTGCTAAAACCATAGACATCCAAAAACCTAACCCTGGGAGATGAAACGCCAAAAGTTATGTGGGCCCCGTTGGGTAAGTTGGTACCTCAACTTCTCGAGGTTGTAACTTGTGCATACGACCTCCATTTTAGGCGTGTGATAGCCCGTTGGAAAGTTATTTTCAAGAAATACACATTATGTCGTCAAACTCTAACTTTGTCTACAGTTTGATTGTGGCAATCCAAAAAAACACTATTTAGGGCCCCAAAACGGACCTAGAAGTACAGAAAGATGCACTGACATGAAAACTTCCAAAGTAAGCCAGTTGGATTAGGTGGGTGGCCACCAATCTCCACCTGGAAGCTGTGTAGGGATTTAAACATCCCCAGAAGTGTATAATCCACAATTACAAAGAATTACAAAAGAAAATGTTGAACTAAAAATTGTCAAGAGGATCCATTTGGAATAGGTGGGTGTCCACCAATATCGACCTGGATCAGTCCTCCCCCCTTAGGAAGAAATGGTGATCCGAATTATTTTCGGCATGAAATGAGATCAGAGATATAATAAAGAAATGCGCAGAGATATCGCAGATATTCAATAGTATAACAGAAATATATCAGAGATGAAACCATAAACACAGATATATAGTAATACACGATTTCTATTAATGAAATAAATGTATAGAGACTGTAAAATACAGAGTGAAAGACTCAATAGAATGGTGGCAGCGTATCTCTGAGAAGAGATGTGACGGCTACTCGCATTCGCAAGAAGATGATTACAATGAGGCTCTAAAGGCCTTTTTACAATAAGCAGGAATGCCAAAAACCCTAGACATCCAAAAACCTAACCCTGGGAGATGAAGCGCCAAAAGTCATGTGGGCCCCGTTTGGGTAAGTGAGTACATCAACTTCTCGGGGTCGTAACTTTTTCATACGATCTCCGTTTTAGGCGTGTGATAGCTCGTTGGAAAGGTATCGTCAAGGAGATTCATTTTGGGGGCTCAATAATGCCTTTGGCTATCATTGAGAACCTTGATCTCGAAAAACCTTCATTTGGGCCCTCAAAATGGCCCCGAAAGTTAAAACCTGCTAAAAATAGTAAACTGCCAAAATTGCCAGAAAGTTGTTTTGATCCATTTGGAAAAGGTAGGTGACCACCGATATCCACCTGGATCAATCCTCCCTCCTTAGGCAGCAATGGTCTCCATTGCGTTGAGTTCCCGGGGGAGAGGGAAAAGCATTTGTTGAATCTGCATCTTGGTGAGCTACTTGTCTTGTTGGAGATGTCGCGCTACTCAGTTTGTGGAAATCTGTGATGAACCTGTTGCGGTTGAGGCTGCTCAACAAGTCGAGATACATGAGAGGACGATGTGCAGAATGAATCTTTGCACTTGGCTGCAACCTTGTTGACCTGCTTCTGTCAGATAGAAGGTGCTTGGGCTGAAGCTGTAGTGGTTGTAGTATCCTTTTGTTCCCCTTTTGAACAGATTGTGGAGAAGATGAATTTTGTAGTATGAGATACTACCTTGCGATATTGTTTAGGTGGGACAATAGTCGAAACTACCTCTGGTATTCTGTAGAGATGACCCCCCAAAGTAACAATGACACTACGGGGTCGAGACTCATAAATGGCATGGCGCTTCCACATATATGGTTGGCCCAATAGAACATCACAGACATCCAGTGGGGAAACATCACATAATACCTCTTCCTTGAAGGGTTGGATGCCGTATGACAATCGACACTGCTGGCTGACACGAAGATCTCGTCCTTGGCAAAGCCACCCGATGTTGTATGGTTGCGGGTGTGGTGTTGTCAACAATCCCAACTGTTTGATGACCTATGCTAAGATGAGGTTCTTTTGGCTTCCTCTATCAACAATAAAATGCAGTGGGGTCCCCTTCACCCACATCTGTGAATGAAAAAGGCGCTCCCCATCTTCTGAATTTGTTGGTTCTTCTAGTTGAATTGTTGTGGTCGCGACAATAGCAGTGGGGTCTGGGTCGATGATCTGTCTTTTACCAGTATTTTCAGAATCAGATTCTGAATCAGGGTTTGGATCCTTGTCTTTGATCTCGGCCACCAATGACTGTTTTGAGCGACATTCATCGGTGTTGTGCCAGGGGATTTTGTTGAAATTGCACCATTTTCCAGTGTCCTTCTTTGTCTTCCCGTGACCCTTCTTTTCCTGTGGCTTGGACTGGTTTTCGGGAGACTGTTTGTTAGGGCTGTCTTTGTCATACTTTGGTTGTTGTGGATTTGTAGACCCGAACTCCCGTTTGTTCTGGTGCTTAAATTTCTGCTCAATTTTAACAACATATCGATAAGCAACACCGAGTGATGAGATGTCCAGAAAATCCAATTCAGTTTGGATGTATCTGTGTAGAGCCCCACGGTATTTCAAAACCAAATGTCGTTCAGAGTCTTTGATACCCAACTTGGTGCGCAAGGTATGGAAGGTATTGGTGAACTTTAGAACCGCTTGGCCCCTCTCTTGCCGGAGTGTGGTCCATCTCATGTATTGGTCCTCATAGTTTCCAACAAGGTAGTACTGTTCCTTTACCGCATCCACAAAAAAATCCCAAGTGGGATCGTCCCCATATATTCCAGAATCCTCTGTGGAACTCTACTCCCAGTAAGTTTCCCACCAATGTTTGACATGGGGGAGAGCCTTAAGGAGTGTGAAGGTGATCTTTTCCTTGTCTGAAAATTTATGAACAAAGAAATAACCTTCTAGCAAATTTAACCATTTATCTAGGGCATCTGCATCTATTTGACCTTCAAATATAGGAATATCAAAATTAACATGTACCTTGAAAGGCGAGGNTTGGGTGTGTGAGAGCGATTTTCCTCAAGAGAGATAAGCTCGAGACCCAACTTGCTGTACTCAGACCTCGTTAGGGACATGCACTGAAAAACGATCAAGAGTAGCCTGCTCTGATACCACTGATCCAGATTATTTTCGACACGAAATGAGATCGAAGATATAATAAAGAAATGCACAGAGATATCGCAGATATTCAATAGTATAACAAAAATATATCAGAGATGAAACCATAAACACAGATATACAGTAATACACGATTTCTATTAATGAAATAAATGTACAGACACTGTAAAATACAGAGTGAAAGACTCAATAGAATGGTGGCAGCTTATCTCTGAGAAGAGATGTGATGGCTACTCGCATTCGCAAGAAGATGATTACAATGAGGCTCTAAAGGCATTTTTACAATAAGCAGGAATGCCAAAAACCCTAGACATCAAAAAACCTAACCTTGGGAGATGAAGCGCCAAAAGTCATGTGGGCCCCGTTTGGGTAAGTGAGTACATCAACTTCTCGGGGTCGTAACTTTTGCATACGATCTCCATTTTAGGCGTGTGATAGCTCGTTGGAAAGGTATCATCGAGGAGATTCATTTTGGGGGCTCAATTATGACTTCAGCTATCATTGAGAACCTCGATCTCGAAAAACCTTCATTTGGGCCCTCAAAATGGCCCCGAAAGTTAAAACCTGCTAAAAATAGTAAACTGCCAAAATTGCCAGAAAGCCATTTTGAGCCATTTGGAAAAGGTGGGTGGCCATTGATATCCACTTGGATCAAATGGACTCCATTGCGTTGAGTTCCCCCATCAGGTGAGGAAATTTCTGTTGAATTTGGCTCCAGGTGAGCCACTTGCCTTGGTGCAGGAGCTGCCCTGCCTTGACAGCCCGATAAAGATGGATCCTCTGCTGGTGAGTTCCCTTGAACTGTGTGTGCACTATCTGATCAGTGGATGCATGTTCCATGCAGTTATTGTTGATCTCGTTGGTGTCAACTAGTTTTCGATCTTCGAGGTATCCAATAATGGTGGAAAATATGGTCGGAGGAGGTCCACATTGAACACTAGGTGCAAACCAAAGAAGGGGGGAGTGTTGAGTTTAAGAGAATTTTCACCCATAGCCTTGGTGATAGTGTAAGGCCCATAGCGAAGTGGATGGAGATTCTGATGGGGCCCTGTAATCCGTTCATTCTGCAAATGTAACTAGACCTTGTCTCCCATATGAAACTTGTGCAGTACCTTATGTTGATCATGGTGTTGCTTGTACTTAGCACTGGATTTCTGCAAAATATCATGGACATGTTAGCAGATGTGTTGAATCCATTCAATGAATTTGGTGGATTTTTCGGCCTCAGACTGAACATGGGAAAATTTTTTATGTGTTGTTGTAAGAGGTAGTGCAAAATCAAGGGGACCCAAGGGTTGGAATCCCTGCCCCACCTGAAAGGGGCTATGGTCGGTGGAGCTCTGGAAAGCCTAGTTGTAGATGTGTTGAACATAGGGAAGACTCGCATCCCATGTACGTGGATGCTTAGAGTTATGCATGTGCAGGATGTGCACAATCATCTGATTGACTACCTCTATTTGGCCATTGGTTTGAGGGTGGAAGGCAGTGGATTTAGTGAGCTTGGTGTTCAACAGTGACCAGAGACTTATCCAAAATGTGTTGAGGAAATTTCTATCTCGATTAGAGATGATGATCTATGGTATCCCAAAATGGACCCACACTCATTCGAGGAAGATCTTGGTAGTATCCTCCATTGTGATTCTCTTCTTGCAGGCTATAAGAATGGCCATCTTCGAAAACCGATCAACCACCACAAATATGTAATCATTTCCTTGCTTAGTGGATGGAAGGCCAAACATTTAATCCATAGAGATGGATTCCCAAGAACTCTCGGGAGTAGGAAGAGGGGTGTATAAGCCTTGCTTCTTGATGGTTGGCTTGGTAATGGCACAAGCAGTGCAATATCTGATATACTTGTTGACATCTTGTCGAAGTTTTGGCCAATAAAAATGTTTCTGTAGAACGACCACAATTTTGTGCTTGCCAAAATGTCCTTCCATCCGACTATAGTGAGCCTCGCAAATCAAATTTGCACACTCTTTTGTAGGAACACAGAGATGGCCCATATGGCATAATAATCTGTCCTGAATGTGAAAATTGATGACATTCGCACATGTACCCAAGAGATGATAGGTGGTGGAAAATTTTAGATATTTTTGATAAAGTTGGGGCCACTCAGATGCCTCATGCCCACAGGAATGGAGCACGGTGGTGAGTGCAACCACGAGAGGTCGACTGAGGCAGTCAATGACACAATTTGTGCTCCATGTCTTATACTTGATGTTGAGATGGAACTGTTGCAAGCAGGTGGAGTACTTATGATGGAGGTCATTTTGCAACTTCCCCTATGTATGTATGAACTACATAGGCTTGTGATTAGTGCGGATGATTGTCTCCTTTCCCATAATGTAATGTTTCCTTTAACGACATGCTTGTAAAATGGAATACATTTCCTTGTCATAGGTGGGGTATTTCCAGACAGTATCTAAGAGTGTGTCACTATGGTATGCTATCAGATGACCTTGTTGAGTGAGAATTCTGCCTACAACATATTTAGATGCATTAGTCTCAATCTCAAATGGTTTTTGCAGATCGGGTAAGGAGAGTATTGGAGCTAAGCACATGATATGCTTTAGATCATCGAATCCTCGTTGTTGTGCCTTCCCCCATGCAAAATTTTATTTGCCACTGCCCTTGGTCACTTGGCTGAGGGCCCATGCAATATGGGAGAATCCCAACGTGATCCATCGGTAAAAGTTGGCAAGTCCCAAGAAGCTCTGAAGTTCAATTAGTGTGGTCAGGGCTGGCCAGTCACAGATGAATTGGATCTTAGCTGGATCCACATGTACCCCATGCTCATCAACAATGTAGCCCAAGTATTGGACCTTGTTCATGCCAAAGGAGCATTTTTCCAAGTTGGCATATAGCTTGTGTTGTTGCAGAGTGCTCAAAACCTGTTGAATATGTTGCATGTGCTCCTCCCAAGTTATGTTGAAGATGAGGATGTCATCCAAATATACCACCACAAAAGAGTTGGTGAAGGGTATCAATACATCATCCATCAACCTCATGAAAGTGGTTGGTGCATTTGTTAAGCCAAAGGGAATGACCAACCATTCGAAGAGACCTTCTTTATATTTGAAAGTTGTCTTCCATACATCAGTTAGTTCGATGGGAACCTGGTGGTAGTTGGACTTTAGTTCAATCTTGCTGAAGAAATTCCCCCCCTTGAGTTGGTCAAGAAGGTCATCAATTCGGGGAATTAGGTACTGATTCCTGACAATGATTTTGTTTAATGTTCCGTAATCAATGCAAAGCCTCCAGGTCCCATTTTTCTTCTGGACTAGTACAATCGAGCTTCCGCAAAGGGAGGATATGGGTCTGATGTGCCCCTTTTGAAGCAACTCTTGTATATGACGCTTGATTTTGTCATTTTCCATCAATGAGTGATGATAGATTGGTCGATTAGGCAGAGGTGCACCGAGGGTTAGATCAATTGGATGCTTGACTTGGCAGTGTGTCGGTACCCTAGTGGATGAGGAGAAAATTTATTTGTACTCTTCCACGATCCCATCCACTTGCTTCTACTACAAATAGAGGCTCTATGTAGAGGCCATGGATGTGGCGACGACCTTCTTCTTACTGTGAGCACGCATCACAAAGAAGATGAAATTCCCAGCTTTTTAAATGACCTTACTGCATTGCTTATTAGATATTAAAGAAACAATGATAGGCAGTTCTACCCCTGGTATCCTGTACAATTGTCTACCCAAAGTAATAATAACACTGCGGGGTATAGACTCATACACAACATGTTGCTTCCACAAATATGGTTGTCCTAAAAGAACATCACAAAATTCAAGGGGATCAATATCACAAAATACCTCATCTTTGAAGGGATCGATGTTGTAGGGAAGACAACAATGTTGGTTGACACGTAGATCACTTCATTGGCGAAGCCAACCGATGGTGTAGGGTTGTGGGTGCAGTTTCCTCGGCAGGTCCAACTGCTTTATGACCTCTATTGAGATCAGGTTCTTCTGATCGCCGCTATCGATAATGAAATGAAGTGGAGCCCCATTTACCCACATCTGTGAGTGAAAGAGGCATTCTCCGTCCTCTGGTTCTTCTGGTTCGCTTGGCTGGACTTTGGTGGTAGTGACAGTGGCACTGGGTTTGACATCAATAATATTCTTCCCTCCTTCTGGATTTGATTCGGAGTCAAAATCTACCTCTGACTCAAAATATTTCAACTCGGCCACCAGTGACTTCTTGGAGTGACATTCTTCGGTGTTGTGCCAAGGGATTTTATGGTATTCACACCATTTTCACATGTCCTTCTTTGAATTCTCATTATCCTTCTTGTGTTTTGGCTTCAACTAGTTGTCCTGAGAATGGCCATATTTTATTTGTCCCTTGTTTTGTGGGTTGGGGCCTCCTTTTCCATGCTTTGACTGTGAGGAGTTTACAGATCCAAAATCTCACCTCTTCTGCTTAAATTTATGCTTGATCTTGACAACATATCTATAAGTTGTATCCAATGATGCGATGTCCAGAAAATCCATTTATGTTTGAATGTATCTATGTCGACAATAGTGGTATTTGAGCACCAGATGTCGTTTAGAGTCTTTGATACCTAATTTGGTGCACAAGGTATGGAAAATATTGGTGAGATATGGTACTGTATGGTCCCTTTCCTGACGCAGGGTGGTCCATCTTGTGTACTGGTCCTCGTAGCTTCCAATAGGGTAGTATTGTTCTTTAATGGAATCCCTGAAGGAATCCCATGTGGGGGAGACCACAAATATTTCATATTCCTCTATGGTGCTTTTCTCAGAGGAAGTATCCCACTAGTCCTTAACATGGGGGATGGCCTTGAGGAGTGAAAAAGAAATCTTTTCCCTATCAGAAAAATTGTGGACCGAAAAATACCCTTCAAGCAGATTCAACCATTTGTCTACACCATCTGCATTTATAAGTCCTTCAAATAATGGAATATCAAAATTTACCTATACCTTGAAGGGGGTTGCATGGCCACTTGATGAAGATGCATCTCCTGTGGGTAGTCGTCAAAGGATGTGTGCAAATTTATCCATCATTTTGTTCCTTTTCATGCAAGGGCTTCCTCAAGAAACATTTTAAAAGGATCTCTTACTCCATCATATTTCTTTTCACCCCCCATGGGTTATTGTCAAGCTCGGTGCAACCGATCTTTCAAAGGCTCGACTGGTTTGAGTCCCAACATCTTGTACCCAGATCTTGTCGGGGACATGCATGAAGAAAAATAAATGAAGAGCAGACTGCTCTGATACCACTAATCTAGATTTATGAGTGGAATGAAATGAATAACAGACTGAATACAATAACACAGATATACAGAGAACAACAATAAATATCAAGGGAACAATAACTTCTATTGAATAAATAAAATAGGCTGAAACTTTAAAACTGCAGAACTGAAAACAACTTGCTTGAATGGTGGTAGCTATCTCTGAGAAGAGATGTGGCTGCTACATGCATCCGTCTGAGAAGAATGATTACAATGAGGCTCCAAAGGATTTTTAACCTTACTCATGAATGCCAAAACTCTAGACATCCAAAAACCTAACCCTAGGAGATGAAATGCCAAAAGTTATGTGGACCCTAATGGGTAAGTTGGTACCTCAACTTCCTGGGGTTGTAACTTTTGCATATGACCTCCGTTTTAGGTGCGTGATAGCCTGTTGGAAATATCTTTTCGAGAAATACACATTATGTCGTCAAACTCAAACTCTATCTACATTTTGACTATGGCAAGCCAAAAAAACATTGTTTAGGGCCCCAAAACGACCCTAGAAGTACATAAAAATGTACTAACATGAAAACTTCCAAAATAATCCAGTTGGATTAGGTGGGCGGCCACCAATATCCACTTGGAAGTTGTTTAGGGCTTCAGACAACCCCAAAAGTGTAGAACCCAAATTACAAAGAATTACAGAAGAACATGATGAAATAAAAACTATCAAGAGGAGCCAGTTGGAATAGGCGGGTGGCCACCAATATCCACATGGATCAATCATAAGCCCTAAAATATGCATGGGGCCTTCAATATGGTTGGGAATTAATGATTGTAGAGGTAAGTGTGAAGAAAGGTAGGGCCCACAAGTGTAATATGCATGTCATTATGATTTTTTTCACACCAAGTATATGCCTTAGGGATGTGGCCATGCTACGAGGAGTAACACCACAAGGATGTGGCAATGGTTATAAAAGATATTTTTTTGGTTCGATGAACCATGCACAAAGTCCATATCGAAAAGCATGCCCTATAAATGGAATATTTGTCCTACAAGTGTAATATATGTGTAATTATGAGATTTTTCCCAGACATGTAATATGGATGTTGTTACCATGGTGTTGCAAAACATGAATGGTTATCAAGGCCTTCTTGTGGTTTTGAGATTGAGACCTGCATCAAAATACTTAAAATATGCATGGGGCCTTAAATATGGTAGGGAACTCATGATTGTAGAGGTATGCATGTAGTATGCTAGGGCCCGTGAATTTGATATGCATATCATTATGAGTTTTTTCAT